>CABHPR010123168.1:0-26275 GCA_902168415.1 Peromyscus melanophrys
TCCTTTGAGCGGAGAGAGAAACAGAAGCCGTTCCACATGGCCGCACGCCTGATACCGGAGCTCATTTCAAAACCTGACAATGGCCATCCATTTACCCAGCCCGACCATGGGAGATTAGATTTCTCTTTTTGCTCATAGACCCTTCACACCTTACCCAACCCATTTAGGCTTTTTGTTCCTCCCCCCCCCCTCTTCTTTATTAAATAACTTTTAAACTATTTATGACAAAATGACTTTCTTCTTTCTTTAACAAAGATTCATCCTTTATGTCTCGTGGCTTCCCTTATCAAACACAGACCACCTTCACTGAAACCTGCTTGCAAAGTCAGGCTCCCCTTCCTATGAGTCACAGGAGTTTTAATTACACACATAAGTAGTAATTTTAACAGAGAAAACTTAGAAACT
Source organism: Peromyscus melanophrys (assembly GCA_902168415.1). Lineage (NCBI taxonomy): Eukaryota > Metazoa > Chordata > Mammalia > Rodentia > Cricetidae > Peromyscus > Peromyscus melanophrys. Next base: position 406 of record CABHPR010123168.1, read on the forward strand.
ATGAATTATCCGTCACAATAATTGGTGGCAAGTTTCCTGAATTTCTATCTTACAAAGCTTGGGGCCTTGATTGTATCATTTTAGCAGTGGGTGTGGTCGTGTGTCTTTGCATAGGAGTGCATGCAAGTATTCAAGTGCAGGTCAGAGGACGACTTCAAATGCTGTTCCTCAGGTACCTTCTACCTTGTTGGAGACAATCTCTCACTAGCCTGGAACTTCGTCAGATAGACCAATCTGGCTCTCAGGCTCAGAGGAGTTGGCCTGCCTCTGCTCTCCCTCAACCCATGGCTGGGGTGGTAGGTGCACGGCTCCATGCCTGGCCAGATCTTCTAAGGGGATCTGAATTCAAGTCCTCACACTTGGAAGGGTAGCACTCCATCAACGAACCCACCTCCCCAGCCCTATCAGCCATAATGTTTAATGTGGCAGAAGCAGCGTGCTTATTAACAGACCCGAATTTTTCTGTGTGTAAGAAATGAGAAGGAAAGAGTGAGGGTGTGAGCTTGTTCTGAGAGAATATCTCAATAGTTCTGATTACTTAGAACTTCTCTGAGAGCCCACTAATTGTGGCAGTGCTATGATGGTTAGAACTGGCCTCTAAGTAGCTGTTTTCTTTCTCTGGACACCCAGAGCCCAGCCTGGGGAGGTTCAGGTGTTCACAGAGTATCACAAGCCACAGAACTCGATGAGTGTTGAAAGAGATTCTTCAAAAATGGAATGGAGCACACACTCAGGAGGAAGTGCAGGCTTCTCAAGGCCGATTCCAGTTTGTGTCTTAACCAAGGACTGGAGAGATGGCTCAGCAGTTAGGAGCACTGGCTGTTCTTCCAGAGGACCCAGATTCAATTCCCAGCACTCACACGGCAGCTCACAACTGTCTGTAACTCCAGCTCCAGGGGATCTGACACACAGACATACACGCAGGAAAAACAATTCATATAAAATTTAAAAAATAATTTTTTAAAAAAGTATTTTAACCATAGCTATCTATATGACCGTGGTGACCTTTACAGTTATACCGTCCAAAGGCTGCCGTCTGTCTTTGTTTTTCTCCATGGAAATTTTACATTAATACATGAGATCACAAGGTATGCTGGGGTACACTATGTAGACCTACAGGCTGACAAGATAACTGGTCATAACATGGGTCAAAAAGGCTAAGGAATTTCTACCAATGGCTCATTAGGACATCTAGGTTTTGACTATAAATATGGATTATCTTGTTAGTGAGACTTACTCAGAAGAGCAGGTCATTGAGAAAGGAGAACAGTGAGGCCGAACTCAAAAGATCACAGATATTTTAGCTTTAATCTGTCTCCACGTGACTGAGTTCTCTCTTGGATAAAGGAGTATTATCCTTTGCAGATAACTGGGTCAGCCATTTTTGTGGTTCTTAAACAAAATCTAGGGCTAAGAGGCTCTTTCCTTTTCTCGTGTCTCCCTAATTTTCTCTGTCTTTCTATCCTGCCCCCAGATACCCAGTCCACATTGAAGTACATCCACTGTTTCAGAATACCCTTTAGGTCAGTTGAAGCCATGCCCCAAGCAGGGACCAATGTGACTTCTGTTCTGACACACTTCTGAGCACACTCAAGCCACATTCTTCCTCCCCATCGGCTTTCCTCACAGATAATCAAGGACCAAGGCTCACAAAATGAGCCCAACTAGGGTCCCCAGCTCCATCTCCCAGGGTGAGCAAGTCATCCCTGACCCCCACAGGGCTCATGGGACTCTCTTCAGAGTGCAGCATGGTGTGCTGGCCTGAGTGCTAGTAGCCAAGCCAGCCCGGGTCTGGACAGGAAAGTCTAGCCTGGTTCACTATTTATACAAGGGCAGGTGGTCTGCATGGTCCAACGACGCTGTGAAGTATGTCTGTATTTCTACTTTTCTCTTTCTTAAGCTCTGAGGTGCTTACTAGAAATGTCATGAGGTCCTGGGGCCAGGAGGGTCTAAAGTTGGCACAGCGCCGGGCGGTGGTGGCGCACGCCTTTAATCCCAGCACTCGGGAGGCAGAGCCAGGCGGATCTCTGTGAGTTCGAGGCCAGCCTGGTATCCAAAGCGAGTTCCAGGAAAGGCGCAAAGCTACACAGAGAAACCCTGTCTCAAAAAAAACCAAAAAAAAAAAAAAAAAAAAAGTTGGCACAGCACACACATCCTTATTGATGTCTCTACCGTCACTGCCTGTCCATGCCTGTGTATAGATGCCAAACCCAGCTCTTGGGTGACCCAGCAAATGCTCAGCAGGTGTTTGTTGAGGAGCTTGCTGTTGTTGCTGCTGCTGCTGCTGCTGCTGCTGTGGCTGGTCACTTTCACCTCTTGAGTCCTGGTCAAAGCATTGATGACATCCAACATCTCCTCCAGCTCAAGACCCAGTTCAAGTCTGGGTGACTCCTGTTGTTGTTGTTTTACCAGCTTGAGACCTGGATGAAATCTGGGTGAATCTCAAGGTCTTCCCAGTTTGAGACCTGGTCACAGCCCTATGTGACAGTCAAGGTCTCCTTCAGTTGAAGTGCCGATGAAGGAGCAGTTTTCACATTGCTCTAAGAGTAACACAGGTAAACTTCTTCCATCCTGGGGTATTCCCACTGCTTGGCAGGAGAGGAGCTGTGCATGCTGCTGTGTGTGGGTCCCTCACAGGGAGGTGATGGCCACTAAGAGGAAGGACAGCAGTTGATGTGGCCCCTCATTATGACTCTCTCGTATTCACTCAATTAACCTGAGTGAACTCAGAACTCAACAGTGAACTTCACGAAGCCAGAATGTGCTGACGTGGGCACTGAGAAGACGTCGGAGTGTCCTGACCTTGTGGGTGTGCTGTCTGGAAGCTGTGACTCTCTGGAGGAGGGGACAACAGGAAAGCCGTGGCAGAGCAGCTACATTTGACAATGCACGTTAACAGGCAGGACAACATGAGCACACACACCACGCATGTGCACACGGCTGACTGGCACAATGCTTCCATTGTGATTACGGGACAGACACAAGATGAAAAGAATATTTTTAACAAAGTGCTGGCGCTGCGCAGCTGTACCCGTTCGTAATGATCCATTAATGTCTCATGCAAAGAGAACTGTACTGTTTGTTTGGTTTACCGAGGTCAGCACACTGGGAAGCAATTGTCATCACCGTCACAGACCTCCTTACATACTTCCCTTTGTTCTGAGCCGTGCAGATGAACACATTGGGATGCAGATTGCCCATCATTAAAGCCTTTGAGAATAGCTTTGTCATTGGTTTAGCGGCAACTTTACTTCTCCCAGACAGAGCTCTGTGTCTCAGAAAGCGAAGGGAAGGTGGCCCTGCTTGCCATCTTCGGGGGTCCCAGGACCTGAGAGCTGGAGGAAGAGGCCAGCCCTGAGCTCAGACTAAGGGATGCACCAGATCGAGACACCACAGCCCATGAGATAAACACAGGTCATGTCAGAAGGAGGACGTGTACTCTGGATGCTGCAGAGGAGAAACTGGTCCTCAGAATTCCCATAGTGTCTAGATATAGCTAGACTCTATCTGTCCAGCACAGCTCCTCCTGTCCATCAGGAAGCAGACATCACAGATAAGACAGCCCTGGACTCCGGAGACAACTGCCATCCAGAACTCTACAGCTCACTCATCAGAGACTCCACTTCTTTACTGCAGACAGACCACCCTGGAGGGCTCTGCTCACGTGGGAAGAATGAGGTGACCAGCCTCTGGCCTTCCCCTCCCCCTGAGAGAACCTCAGGGAGCATAAGTGAGTGTGCAGGGTCACCCGGGGCTCAGAGAAACACACTTAGGAGGTGTTTTCTCATCCCAGGACAAAGTGAGTATTTGGCTGGTGACATGGAAAGCCTCAGTCAGAGGCTGGGCAAATGCTTCTTCCCTCTGTGTGCCAAGCTGGGCTCTGGGCTGCTCAGATGGGAACCCAGGCCGGAGTTTCCCACTCTGGTGGCCACCCAGATGGTGTCACCAGCCATGCAGGAGGCAAAGCGCAGCTTCCTACAAAACAGCACATGTGACCCTCTTCCTTCTTTGCCCCTGTGATAGAGCTGAGTTGTCCCTGAGTGTGGACACTGTCTTACCATCCACTCAGGTGACTCCAGTGACCAGGAGGGCAGGTTCTACTCAGGGCATCTGGGGAGATCATGGGTTCTACCCACACAGCCATCCCATGGGTAATGTCTTTCCCATCTACCATATGAGAAACTCAAGTCCCAGAGGGCTTCCCTCAGCACCCATGGGAAAGAACAGCGCTCCACACAGGATCCTTCATCTAGACCAGGCTGGGGCCATCCCTCACAACTACCCATTCACAGAGAGGTGGGTGAATGAATACTATAGATTTTCATCCGTTCCCCCCTTTCCCCCCACCCAGGTCCAGTTACTGATGATGCACTCAATTCAACAAATGAAGAGATGCCTGAAGTGTTTGGTAAGGATTTCCCACACAGAACCTTGTATGTGGTAAGAGAATGGGACCTTTCCCAAATGACCTACCACCAGTTGCAGATGTGGGGGGAACTGACTTCCTTTGAGGCCAGAGCCAAGGTCTCCTGTCCTGCAGCTTTAGTGCCAACATCAGAGCCAAATTTACCCTATAGTGTGAGTAGCATTGATCTGACCAAAACCGTCCCACAGAGATGGAGCATGGGTGCAGGTAAAGTGCTGGTATCCATACTCCAAAGAACATGGCAAGGACACTAACTTTAACTGCAGTCTGTGGACTGGGATCCTGACCCTGGGATAAGCAGGCCACCTGTGGGCTCCAGGTAGTTCCCAGGCACTGTCCCTGGTTCCAAAAAGCATCCTGCTGCAGAGACGGGCTGCGGCCAGGTGCTGTGGTTTAGCTCCCACCTCGGTCTCACGCCGTACAGGGTACCTTATCAAAGCCATGAGATAAACTTGTCCCCGGTTTCACAGCAGGGCCACCGAAGGTCAGAGGTGTAAAGAAAATCACGTGACATTATATCTGACTGAGAAAAGATGCAGCTTGCATCTGAGGTTTTTTTTGACCTTCTGTCCAGAACACTTAACGTTAGAGGCTAACTGGGAAGAGCAGAGTAAAATACAGCCACATTGGGTAAGACAAGATGCTCACTCATATTAAGGGACAGGAATGGCACAGAACGGCCACAGGACAGGAAGGAAAATCCTGACTATGTCTGGAGCCAGATTTTCTGCATTTTGTTATGGAGGGTGTATTAATCAGTTTTCTATCACTGACAAAATGTCTGAGGCAATAATAAACTTATGAAGAGAAAAAGGGCTACTGTGGCTCAGTTCTCGGACCTTCTAGTCAATGATTTGTTAGCCTTGCTGCTTGGGGTCCTGTAAGGGAAGCACACACGTCATGGATGTAATGTGTAGCGCACACCCAGGGGAAAGAGGGCACAGCCCATTGACCTCAAGGCCTCCTATTACATCTCACCCGGAGGCGCCATCACGTCACAATAGCGGCAACCAAGCTTTTAACACACATGCCATGATGGCTGCTCTTGACTGTCACTTAAGTAGATGAAGAGGTGCCAAGGAGATGAGCATAGCACACTTGTAGATGTGCCTGTGAGGGAATTCCGGAAACAAATGGATCGCAGATGCTGCTCTGGTTAACGAATGGTTTAATCTACAGATGGGTTCTAAACTGGAGGACTATTAGGAAGTGGCAGAATTCTGGACTCTGGGACTTGTTGGAGGAAATAGGTTATGGTTGTGTGTCCTTGGGCACTGGATCTCGCCATGGCCCCTTCTTGATGCTGCTCTGATCTGCTCCCTGTTGATATGACACAGTAGCCGCTGTCACACACCCCTAAACACCATAAGATTTTGCCTCACCAAAGGCCCAGTGTCGATGGTGTCAGGATCAATACCTTGCCCTCTTAAGTCATTTATGCTGGGTAACTTGTCCCAGGAACAAACTCTAACGCGGAAAGTTGATAGCAATGTTATGGAGTCATTGCTATGACTAACCTTAATAATATGATTCTTTAGCCTCTGGAATCGATTTGGGGGGTGGAATTGGAAAGGTTGAAGACGTGAACTAGAGAAAGCTTGGGATACTATAAACTGGGCTTAAAGGGTGATTCTGTTGGGAGCTTAGAATTCCAGAATGCAGTAGGAATGTAGACAGTGGAGGCCAGGTGTGCTGGGTCGTTTTATGTCAACTTGACACAAGCCAAAGTCATCTGGGAGGAGGGAACCTCAATGAAGAAAATGTCTCCATAAGATCAGGCTGTACACAATCCTGTAGGGCAATTTCTTAATTAGTGATTGATGGGGAAGGACCAGCCCATGATGGGTGGTGCCATCCGGTCCTGGATTCTATAAGAAATCAGGCTGAGCAAGTCATGGGGAAGCAAGCCAGTAAGCAGCACTCCTCCACGGCCTCTGCATCAGCGCCTGCCTCCAGGTTCCTGCCCTGCTTGAGTTCCTGTCCTGACTTCCTTCAATGACAGACGATGATGTGGAAGTGGAGGTGAAATAAACCCTTCCTCCCTGAACTACTTTTGGGCATGGCGTTTCATCACAGCAAAGTTATAAATCCAAACTAAGACAGCAGACTTAGGAAGTTTCATACGGAAATGAAGACCCTATTGGGAACTGTGCTAAGTCTTTCACGTTCTCACCAAGAACTTGTCTATCTTCTGGGCATGTCTTGCAGTTTTATGGGAAACTGGGTTAAAAGGTAATGAACTAATTAACCCAGCAGAGAAAATTGTAAGTCAGTCCTACATTTAGGCTATGGCATGGATACTACTGGATGCTTTTAGACAGGTTTTTCAATTAGAACCAGGAGAAAGGACGGAGCAGAAAGACTTGAAAAGTTTGCAGGCTGATCAGAAACCTGTGTAAAGTTGGGGCTAAGTAAGGCATGGTTTCTGAAAAGAGTATGGCTATCAAAAAGAAGCCAAGGACCCTGATGCATCAAAGACCTTGTAGGAGTTGGCCAGATCCATCATAGGCTCAAGTTTTGAAAGGGCAAACTTAATTGAAACTTTATTCTTTTGAGAAAATAATGCCCCTGGGGCACACTGCTCACCATGGGGCTGTTCACCTGGGAAGCTGTTTCCCAACATTTTTTTCACAGTGCTCAGTCACCTAGCCCTAAGACGTCAACATAGCCAAGGTCCAAGTAAACCTAGTATTTGCTCACATTGACTTCATCTACATAGCCAAGGTCCAAGTAAACCTAGTATTTGCTCACATTGACTTCATCTACATGATGCTATCTTTGTAGACATACAGAATGCAAGAGTTACAGTTTCATGGAAGCTTCCAACCAGATTTCAAATGACACCCTGAGAATATATATCAGGGTCAAATTCCCTGTAAGAGGGTAAACTTGAGATTATAAACTTTAAGCTGCAGTAGAGACCCAGGAACGTGAAATATTTGTCAATGAAATCCACAGGCAATGTATACAGAGAGGCCAAGAAAGGAGTCATGTGGACTGCAAACAGTCAAGCCACAGGGACAGGAGCACCCAAGCTCTTTTGAGCTCATGTAACACCGCTTGCCCCAATGCCAGACATAGATCCACCAAACTCAGTGTTTCCCCTGCTGTATTTTGGTCTTGCTTTGGTGTACTGTTTCTTTGGTGTTCTACTATGCTCCTGTTTTCTCTTTGGGAATGGGAATGTGTACTCTGTGACATTGCATTTGGAAGCAACTTATACATCTTTATGGAGACTTACAGATGAGAATTGCCTTCAGTCTCCAAAGAGTCTTTGTGCTTGGACTTTAGAAATGTTGAATCTGTAAAGATTATGGGGACCCATGAAGACAGGTGGATGTATTTTGCATCAGGAGACCAATGAAAGGAGATGTGTTCAGGTGTAAAGTTGACAAGGGGTCTGTTTGTTAGTAATCTTCACTGTCAGGTTGACTGGATTGAGGCTGTCGGAAGTGCTCCTTCCTTGGGTAGACAATGTCTAACCGAGGAGATGTGTTTGGGTGTAAAGTTGACAAGGGGGTCTATGTGTTGGTAATCATAACTGTCAGGTTGAGTGGATTGAGGCTGTTGTAAGTGCTCCTTCCTCAGGTAGACAACATAAAACTGTTTCTCATAGGGTTTCAACACAAACCGAAGCTTCATGCTACCAAAGTTCACCCTGAAGAGCAAATGAGCAGAGTGGGTTTGCTTATGGAACACTAGCAGGAACCTCTGGTGACCCCAAAGCACACAGGAAAGTCTTTGTCCAGCACGGATTGCATCTTTTCCTATTCAGATGGAGCTCCCATCAATGTGCCTTCCCTTGGCTGTATACTCTAGCCCTTCCGCAGGACTCCAGATGCCATGTGCAGTTAGGGCAGAATTGCATGCACATGGTGGGAAGGGTGGCCGATACTGAGGTAGGAGAGCAGTAACTCTTCCCACACCCTCTTTCGGTGAGGGAATGTCAATCATCAACAAACCCAAGCAATGGCTCCTTGCAAGCGGGAATCAAGACGATGGTAGCTTCATCAGAGGTTTTGCTTGGAGGGCTGCATCCTGCAGGAACTCCTAGAAGTTTATTGCAGTACACTTCTGTGTGTTATGTATGAGAGGGCATTTCCAGAGATGGCTAGACCCTGAAGGTTGTGACAGTGTGACTGGTTTAACTGGCCAGTAGATTCCAAATTGGAATCCATTGTTGGGATGTGATGGAACTTTGCTGTGGAAGATGAGATATGAGTTAGAGGAAGTTCCCAAGTTCCTTCCTGGTGGTCTTCATTTGGCTTCCTGGCTGCCAGGATGAGAGCAGTTTTGTGCATGCCCTGATGTACTGAAACCTCTGAAACTGGGAGCAGAATTACTCCTTCCTCTCTGGAGTTGCACCTTGGGTAGTGGATCACAGAGATGACATCGGGTAACTAAAACATGAACATGAACATGGGGCCATTCAACATATCGGGGCAAGGCTTAGGAGATAGCCAGATGGTGCCCACTTCTCTGAAATTATTTAGGGAGGCAGAGACCAGCCCATCCAAGATGAGGTTCTCTAGAAAGCCCACCAATGCCTTGGGTTCCTGTTTTCTACCTACAGTATTCACAGACTGCCCGAAGTGCGAGCTGTGCATGAGGCATGCATCCTGCCTTACCAGCTCTAACATGTTCTTATATACTTTCTCAAGATGAAATTATTGCCCAAGAGATTTTGGAGCCAAACTCATCAGCATCGAACGAAACACCAACAACAAAACGAACAACCCGAACAACAAAACCAACCAAGGACAAAAGCAAGTATACATACCCCTTCTGCCCCATAATTGCACATATTCCTAGAGACCCGAGGTATTGCCTATGTAACTCTATTTGAGCATTTACTTGAACCAACTATGGGTACATGAGAGACACTGTGGCCTGAGACCAAGGGAGGAGTCACCTCCAAGGCAGGGTGCCTTGCTTCACTCTGAGGTGATCGCTGAATCACATTCATGTGCATTCTGGGGTTCAGCGTGTAAATGGGGTTCAGCCACTTCAGGAACACAGGCTTACAGATGAGCTAGGTCATTACAGTTTAACACACACCATCTCATTGCACTCTGTTGCATTTGTTTAACTCTGTGAAGCTGTGTTACTGTGCCTGTCTAAAACACCTGATGGTCTAATAAAGAACTGAACGGCCAACAGCAAGGCAGGAGAAAGGATAGATAGGGCTGGCAGGCAGAGGGAATAAATAGAAGGAGAAATCTGGGAGAAGGGATCTAGGAGCAAGAGAGGAAGGAGGAGGACTCCAGGGGCCAGTCACCCAGCTACACAGCCAGCAACAGAGTAAGATTTACAGAAGTAAGAGAATGGAAAAGCCCAGAGACAAAGATAGATGGGGCTAATTTAAGGTTAAGTAAAGCTGACAAGAAACAAGCCAAGCTAAGACTGGGCATTTATAAGTAAGAATAAGCCTCCATGTGTGATTTATGTGGGAGCTGGGTGGCAGGCCCCCCAAAAGAGCAAAAACAACCAACAACAGCACTCACCTACAGCTCCCAAGGGAGCACAGTCCTTCTGCTATGCCATGTGGCTGAGGTAAAGCCAAGGTCAGTATATGACATGCCCAAAACTAAGAAGAACAGTGGACAGAGACAAAGTACATGCTTTGCAAAGTACAGCTCCACACTGCACGATTGTGCAAATAGATGGTGTGATGGACAATGGAGAAGGAGAGGTCTGGGTTAAGAAGCCCTGAGGCTCTGTGGGAAATGCACTCAAAGGCATTTTTTTTTAATGTTCAGATGTGACTAGATTTTAAGGGTTTGCTCACTGCACATCTGCCTAGACATAAACCACTGGGTTCAAAGTAGTTAGATGACACATGATTCTTTAAATATCAATTTCCCAACACATATTTTCAACTAGGACTTGAATACTGTGCCATCCTTTCAGCCCAGCATTGTGAAATAGGAATTAGCCCCCCACTCCCCAAAATCAAGTGTGTAACAAGGAAACTCTTCCCTGTTTCTTTCCATCTTCTTCATCCAAGATTCTGGTATTGATGATAACTACCAAGAAGATGGCTCTGAGAATTACCATGAAGTAGTAGAGAATTCAGAACTCTCGTCTCTGAACAAGGAGAAATTCGAAAGTAATGGTAAATATGATCTAACTATCTCCCTTGCCTGAGCTAGGACACTACCAGGGAGCCAGCATCAGATACACTTGACGACTGCTCCACCTGAGTTAAGTAGCCCTGCCCTGAGGCTGAGGGTCCCCTGGCTCCTCAGCTCTGCCCTGGACTCAACCCTCCACAACCAGCAGAAATGTCTTCTCCCAGGTGTGTGGAAGTCAGGTGTGGAAAAGTGGCCTTACTGCAGGCTTCCAGCCAAGTCACCTCTTCTCTGTGGTGGAAGGAGATAGCAAGACTCCATGGCCCTGGGAGTCAGGAAAAGCCTCTATCAAAGGCAATGCACAGTGGCTCTGGGAAGTTTGCTGTTCAGGGGCTGATAGAGCTTTTTTTGCCCTAAAGCTTAGGTTAGATTAGGGTTAGGACTAGGAAAGGAGTCTGGGCAGGGTGTAGGACTTAGATGTAGTACTCTAAAGTCTGACTCACATACAGAACCAGACCAAGGTTCCAAATCATGGTGGCTTCTGGCATGGGGCAGAGGAGGTCATTAACACATACCCCTGAGCCCACTATACAACTCTGTTTGGGCTCTGGACCCTGCATTTACAACCCACTCCCCACATAGCTTCTCCAAGGACTAGCCTCTGGTGTTGGAATGGATCTAAGTAATAGTTTCACGGTGTAAACACAAACATGAGTCTATTTTAAATGAGTGTTTAATAGTCCTGAGCTTGTCCCACTCAGAGGTTTGGACAAATTGCCTGATGGTTTGGCACAGCATTTGCCAAGCAGTAATTCTTTGTTCACTTACTGTCATTTAGTAATTAGGATTATGATCTAAAACCTAAGCAATAGCCACCTCTTCTCAGTTACCTTTTACTCATGATCCTGACACAGTCACTAACACTTAGGCACTACTACCAACCACAGCTGATAACTGTAGTCATTTCTTCCTATCCTTGGCCTTGGGAGTCATTCCCATATTCATTGCTCACCCACAAGATGCTTGGATCTTATCTGGTGCCTCCCTGCCCCTGCCTAACTTCTTTTTGCTAGGTAAGTCACCCTAAAAGACTAAGAACCAGATATGGTGGCATTGCTCAGCAAGCCAAGCCAGGGGTCATATGCATACATCTCTGTGTCCATTCTGTCATCTTCTTCCTCTGCCTTTCTCCCCACGGCTCACACAACCACAGGCCTCTGTAGGTAGGATATTTTCAGTCTCAGTATTTGTGAACCGGTAGGGCTATGGCAAACAGCCTGAAATTTAGGGATTTCCATATGCTGGAAGGGTATCCGTGGGACCAACTCTTAGCCATGGATAGAGGAGTCAAAATATGAAGGAGGGACTGGTCTTCACATAGTGACTTCTTACTTCATCTTCAGATAAAACTCAGAAATAGAAGTAGCATTCCAACCAACGTTTTAACATAAATGCTCCCCAGTGTCTACCAGTGTATCTTTCAGAAAATGGTCCCATTTGTTTTGTTTTGTTTTTGTTTTTCATGTTCTTCATTAAAGACAGAAGCACTGCTGAGAACCTTCATGACCACAAGCTTGAGCCACACTTTTCTTCTGAAGGTGAGAACAGAATTCACAGTAACCGCCCTTCCCTGCCACATGGGCGCAGCATGGGAGACAGTAAAAGCATGAGGCAACTGTCTCCCTGCAGCCTCGCCTGAGGCAGGGGGTTGTACCCTCAGATTTTCATGGGGGAGGGGTGCCATTTCAAGGTTGCTTTCATTTGCAATTCTCTAGTTAATAATGACTTTTTGTTTCATATTTGAAGGCCACTCTCCTATTGTTTTTGTAAATCTGTAAATTTTTTTTGTTTTTGTTTTTCAAGACAGGGTTTCTCTGTAGCTGAAAGTTTTTCCTGTGTCCTGCTTGGTCTGCAGCCGCTCAGACCCAAGTAAACACACACAGGCTTATATTAATTAAAACTGCTCAGCTGTTAGCTCAGGCTTACTACTGACTAGCTCTTACACTTAAACTCAGCCCATTTCTGTTAATCTATATGTTGCCACATGTTCCATGGCTTTGCCTGTGTACCATTACATGCTGCTCCCTGGATGGCAGGCTGGCATCTCCTGACTCAGCATTCCTCTTCCCAGAATTCTCCTTGTCTGCTTATCTGGGCTGTACTTCCTGCCTGGCTACTGGCCAATCAGCATTTTATTAAACCAGTGTACAAAAGCATTATCCCACAGCATTTCCCCTTTTCTGTTTAATTAAAAAGGAAGGTTTTTAACTTCAACATAGTAAAATTACATATAACAAACAGTTATCAAGCAAGAATTACAGCTACAATATCTAGTCTATTTGTATTTGGCAAAATGAAAGAAAATATTCTATCTATCCTATATTTGTGAGTCTAAAGTTTCATATATAGTTTATATTTTATCATAACCAAGGAAAACCATAATTATAACTATCTAGTCTTCAACTACATCAAAGACCCCAGAAGGATATAATATTACTTAAATAAACAGGAAGTATATTGTAAGCAACTTCCAAAAATCTAGAATGACAGAGACAGCTGCCTTCCTGGACAGTCACCCAAAGTTCTTCTGCAATGTTGGGACATCCATGTTCAGCCTATAGGCCTAGAGTCTCTCAGTCACTTCTTTCTGTGTCCTGTATAATGTCTGGTAGTTTCTTCTATAAAGCAGGAACCTGAAGGACCATTTTGCCTTGCAAAGTTCAGTGGTCACCTTCCTATAGGTCTTGAATGTCCAGTCAATACAACACTTTGTCGAGTAGTCCAGGCAAGAACAGTTTCTTGCCCAAATGGCTATTTCTGCCAAGAAGAAGATAAACTCCATATGGAGTGTCTTTGACACCCATCTTTCTCTTTGAAGTAAATCAGTGCTGCCAGGAGCAGATGTGTCTCACTGTCCAGAACTCTTTAAAACATTTTAAATGTCATATTCTGTAGGTCTTTAAAGTGTTTGAAGATTACATATCTATCTGAAATATATCTATGTATACCTAGAAAACTAAACTAACTAAAACCTTCCTTGTGTTTAGATAGAAAAGGGCAAGTGATGGGAGAATGCCTTTCTGCATGCTGTGATTATGTGTTGCTCTGATTGGTTGATAAATAAAGCTGTTTGGCCAATGGTGAGGCAGAATAGGGTTAGGCAGGACATTCTAACTAGAGAGGAGGAAGGAGCAAGGCAGAGCAGAGGAGATGCTGCCAGCTGCCAACATGAGAAGCAAGATGTAAAGATACCAGTAAGCCACAAGCCACATGGCAAGGTATAGATTTATAGAAATGGGTTAATTTAAGATAAGATCTAGCTAGCAAGAAGTCTGAGCCATTAGGCCATACAGTTTGTAATTAATATAAGTGTCTGTGTGTTTATTTGGGTCTGAGCGGCTTCGGGACTGCAGGGCCATGGGAGCCTGGCAGGACCAGGAAAACTTCAGCTACATTTCTCTGTGTAGTTTTGGTGCCTATCCTGGATCTCGCTCTGTAGCCCAGGCTGGCCTTGAACTCACAGAGATCCGTCTGGCTCTGCCTCCCGAGTGCTGGGATTAAAGGTGTGCACCACCACTGCCTGATGTGATTTTTTTTTTAAAAAAAAAAGGACAGTTAGACATATAAACAAGCCAAGTCTGTGATACTCATTGTAAACAATTTTTTCAAAATTTTCAGCTGGCTTTATATTTAAGATTTATTTTATCCATATGTATGTGTGTTTTGCCTGCATGAGTGTATGCCATGGGTGTGCAGGAGCCCCTAGAGTCTGGAAGAAAGCATTGGTTTCACCAGAACGGAAGTTACAGGCGCTGGGAGCTGAACCTGGGTCCTCTGCAGGAGCAGTAATTGCTCTTAACTGCTGAGCCATCTCCTCAGCCCTGATCAGTTTACTTTAGATGATGTTCATATGTTTTTTCCATGCAAAAAACCTACCATTTTTGTGTGGTCAAAATCAATAATCTTTTGTTGTTTTTAATATAGTGTTAGCCAGAGCCAACACTAGAGAAAAGCTGTCATTTCCTCTGCTAATTGTGTCACTGTGTTGGTCCTATGTGTGGTGATATGTTGTGTGGAGATATACTGTGTGATATACCCAATAAAGCTTGCCTGGGGATCAGAGGACAGAGCCAGCCACTAGATTAGGCATAGAGGTCAGGCAGTGGTGGCACACACCTTTAATCCTATCACTTGAGAGGCAAAGATCCATCTGGATCTCTGTGAGTTCAAGGCCACACTGGAAATAGAACCAGGCAGTGGTGGCACATACCTTTAATCCCAGTACTGGGAAGCACCCACACCTTTAATCCCAGGAAGTGATGACAGGGTGGAGAAAGGTATGTAAGGTGTGAGGAAACAGGAACTAAAGCAGTTCAGCTGAGACCCTTTGGGGTGAGGACTCAGAGGATTTCAGTCAGAGGATTCATGTGGAGTTGGTGAGGTAAGAGGTGGTGACTGTGGCTGCTCTGCTTCTCTGATCTTTCAGCTTTCACCCCAGTATCTGGCTGCAGATCTTTTATTATAAGAACATTCAACATTCGAACACCATCCATGTGGTCTCTAACTGCATTGGAATTTATCTCTGAGTAACATGCTCTTAATTTCATCTCTTTACACACCTGTGTATTCTTGCATGACTTACTCAAAGACCATCTCATCCCTGTGATTTGCAGACACACACTTAAAATATACCAAATTCCCAGATGTGTGGCTGTTAGTTTCTTTTGGTTTTTGTTTGTTTGTTTGTTTGTTTGTTTGTTTGTTTGTTTTTGGCTTGTGCACCATGTTAATGTGTTGGTACCACAGGGTTTCATTAAGGTGTATTCCAGCTTCTGAGACACAACCCCCTCCCTTTTCCCTGGTTATTCTTGAATTTTGGTGTCTAATTTCCCCTATTTAAAAAAAAAAAAAAAAAGCTTGTATGTTTCCTATTATTGTAGGTCATTTTAGAAAATAATTTAGGAAAGAATTGACCCTTTATGATGTTGAGTTGTTCTTTCCAAAAACAGATAATGTCTTTATATTTCTCAAGTCTGATTTCATGTATTATGGGCATACCTTTGGGGTTTTCCTTGTATAGGTTTGGGTTTTCATGTTAGGTTTATCACTAGGTGTTCAGTCTCCTTTGTTTCTATATAAAGGATGGTCTCCCATACTGACCACTATAGCTGACTTCCATTTGTAAATAGTTTTCCTAATAACAAACCAACCTTACATCCCTGGAATAAACTACACTTGATGGTGTTCAGCATTTTCTTACAATAGTATCAACTTTGTCTCCCCAATAATTGGTTGTATTTCTGAATCTAAATAAACTAGTGACATTAGTTTGTGGGTTCTTAAATTCTGTATCAGGTTGCAGTCCCAGGGCAACACCATTTTATAATGAAGAATGAATATTTTCTCCTTTTTAAGTATTTATTTATTTGTTTGTTTGTTTGTTTATGTTTGACTCTGGGGAAATCTACAGAGCATCGAAAAGCCCAGCAATGGACTTACTGGGACACTGTCTTCTGAGGTAGCTGCTGGATGACTTTATTTCCTTGAGAGAAATTTATTTCTTAGTTCAAGTGTTAATCTTGGCTATGTGTATTCCTTGGAAAATTATCCATTGTTTCTAACTTTTCACCTGTATTTGCAAAGTCTTCAGAGTATCTCATAACCTATGCCATCCATCCATCCATCCATCCATCCATCCATCCATTCATTTTGGTTTATTTGATTCAAGACAGGGTTTCTCTGTGTAGCCTTAGCTGCCCTGAAACTCACTCTGTAGCTCAGACTGGACTCAAACTCCTGAGTGCTGGGATTAAAAGCATGCACCACCACGGCCTGACTCACTTATTTTTATTGTTTTTCCTTTTTAAAATTTTGCACCTTTTGTTTTGCATACTTAGCCTTCTTTACCCCTTTTTGACACATCAAGGTGGTTTGTCTGGGTGGCGGTTTCCTCCAGTATTCGGGTTTTGATGTGTCTATTCTGTTCCCCACCACCCTAGCCTCGTTAACGTTTTGTTTATGACTGCTTACTCTTTGCTTCGTTGCTCTTTTGCAAGTTTTTAGGCTTGAGCATTTCTTTTATTACCAATAACTGCTCAATATTATTCATTGTTTAATGAATTCCACAGGTTCTCATTTATGTTCTAGGACTTTCCCAGAAATTCTATCGCTTTAGTTTGGAGCTCTCTTTTAACTAAAACTGGCTTTCTAATAAACGTGTTTTCTAATGTTGCTTTAAAAAATAACTTACAGTTTCATCATATCATGTTTAGAATGCATCATTTGTAACAGCACTGCCATATGCATCCCCCGTGGTCGTCAAGCACAAGATCAATTTTATGGATGTCCCACGAACAGTTACAAAGAAGACTTGTACCCTAATGTCACCCGGCCTCAGGAACTCACCCTGTGTTTGTGACTTCGACTTTATTGGCCACATTATTTCGTTCTCTGCTCTCATCCTTTATCCATTGAGTCCTCTATTGAGAGTGTTACATTGTTATCCTGTTACAAATGTCTTCTGTGTATGTCTCAATGCACTTTTGTAGATTTTACTTCCTAAGTGTGGTATCTATTATTTGACACATAGATTTTCATGGATGTTTTATATTCATTATGACTTCCAGCGCTCAGTACTGAAAAGAATTTGCTCTGCGTTGAAAGCTTTAGGGACCTCATTTGCTTTCTCTGACATAAGGCTTGTTCTTTCTACTTTCTGACTGTTTCAGTTTGTCTGTTTTTGTTCATTTCTCGACATTTGAATTCATTTGTCTTTTTTCTTCATTAAAAATACATATATAGTGGAACTTGCCGTCACAATGATTTGAACTGTGCAGTTCAGTGGTGTTACACAAATTGTAATGCACACCCCACACTTCTACTATCTCATTGTTCTTTTCATCTTGTACCCATTAAATATTAATCCCTCCCCTCCCCTCTACCCCTGGGAGGCGCTCTACTTTCTGTTTCTATGAGGGTGTCTGGATATGTGGACTCACACAGTTTTGTCTTCTCCAGTCTGCTTATCCCACTTACCATACTGATCTTACAGTGACCAGTGTTGCTCTAGACTACGGAACCTTCTTCCTTTTTTAAGGCTGAATAACTTACAGGTGGTATCTCCTATAAAGGGGTAATTTCTAGAACATTCCAAGAACTAAAACATAGCATAAACAAGCTGCCCAATCCAAGATTGGCAAAGGACTTGAATATACAATTCTCCAGAGAAAATATTGCAGTAAACAGCAGCTCCTAGCAAAGACACCACCACCACCACCAGTTATTAGGACGTGGGGATCAGAACTGCAGTATTGGTGGTGTGGGAACAAGGCTCCTTTTCACCAGCACCACCTGAGGGTGTGGAAGCTGCCCCATGATGGATGAGGAGCTGGAGATGAAGAGAAAAACACGGGGTGTGAAGACCTCAGTGGCTGAAGGCAAGAGGAAGACAGCTCTGGAAATGGTCCCAGCAGCTGGAGCGGAAACTCAGCATGTGGCACTTGTACTGTACAAGGAGCATCATCCCCTGAGAAATTCTCTGCAGTTCATGATCATGAAGAACCCAGAAGCGGGATTTTGTGATCACACCAGGATCTGTCTTTCAGAGAGCAGGATTCATTTGCATGTTCAGACCTGGGGTGGTCTTCCAGCTACTCAAGTAAGCCATCCCAGAACGTCTTGATGCCTCACAAATGCCAGCCAGCATGTGTTTGTCCCACGTGCAGGGTAATGAGAGAGACTACTCTTATGATGGTGTAGAATCCTGAGCTAGAGTTTGTGATTACAACACACCCTGTTCTGTAGGAAGAAGTGGTTCTAGCTGTGGACCTATGGCAAGTGTTGGAATCACACAAGGGTGTTCACTATATAAATAACTGTTCCTTCAGTTTCAACAAGGTATCATCTTTGCCACCAAGAGAGTGAACAATGGCAGATGGGGTGAAGATGCAGAGCAATGGGACAGCATGCCTTGTCTGTGAGCAGGCACAACCATAGAACCACAACGGGAAACAGCACTTCACCTCCTCAAGACAGTAAGGCTGGATGAGCCAGTTGTCAGACGGTGATACAATTACACCCAAAAGAATTGAGCAATCTGGAAGATGTTTTTGCACATCCGTGTTCACAAAACCACAACTCACAACAGTTAACTGTAGGAGCAACTGGAGTCTCCATTGACAACTTAACCAATGAGTAAAACTGGTGTATCCATGTCTTTTTTAAAACCATTCAGCCTCTCTCTGAGTGTGCAATATGTACATAGGTCTTACTTTCCAAGGAAACTATTTTGAGGATTAATTAACAAGCCTTTTCTATCAGTGACGTCTCTGATAACTGTCCACAGCCCCGTCATGATGTTACATGTGTGTTGGGTGGGTTTGCTGGGCTCCTGTATGCCTGTATAAAACTGGTCAGAAATCATGCTCTCTAGAGGATGCTGGACTAGTGTCACTGAAACACGAAAGTATGAATCCCGTGCCCAGTGACAGCATCTTTCAAAGTTTTTCAGGAAAATGAAAGCCAAAATAAGCATCATTTGCAGGTTTGTGGAATTAAAAACATTGAGAGGGATACTGAGATGTGGATTGAACAGACAGGAAAGTATCAAAAATAAACGTAGATGGAAAGACACGCGGTTCCTGTTACTTACAAGCACTCTATCACTTCATCGCCAAAGGGGAGAAGAAAAGGAGGAAAGGAGAGAAGGAAGTGGGAGGGAAGAGCAGGAAAGAAGGAAGGAAGGGGGGAGGAAATGTATAAAAGGAACAAATGCACGTCCCCAGCAGTACAAGGGGCAGCAGCAGACCATTTTAAGGTCCTGGCACATGGAGTCACAATCAGCGCATGCAGACCAGTAGGAGTGAGTGACCATAAAGACAAAGTCCAGCACTAACAGGGCAAGGCGTATAGACTGAGTCAGCAGAGGAGAGTAAATGGAATGATTTAAAAACAATGGGGAAAATAAGAAGCTGGGAGAATGACTAGGAAAAGGAGGAGGAAGAGGAAGAAGAGGAAGGAGGAGATGAAGAGAAGAAGGAGAAAAATGGCAGAATCGGGCAAATACAAAGTAACCAGCAGGCTGGCAGTTACGACCCCAAACATCAACAATCCTCAAATCTGATTTTTTTCCCTCTGACTTTAGTATCTCATTTTTCACAGCTGCACATGGGGCACTCACCAGCACACGTGGCCTTTCAGCCATGAAATTAGCAGCAAACAATTTAGATCAATTAAAACATACCAAAACCATTCTCTGGCCACAACAGAAATAAACGAGAAATCAGCGATGTAAAGAGACGTGGGGAAATTGTCTAAATATTTGCTCATTTACACAGCACGCTTCTCAATGGCCCACTGTGTAAAGAAGTCAAAAGAGGAATTTGGAAATATTTTTAATTGAATAAAAATGAAAACACATGCTGAAATTTGTGGGAGAGAAAAAATCAGTGCTTATGAAAAGTTCCAGCATTAAATGTTACTAAGATGTTTGAGATTATTCATGGGTGTGAGAAATAGGATTGAAGACACAAAATATCAAGGTAATGCAAGGAGGAAAACATAGTGATTGACTTAGGGCGACAGCCCAGCTGAAGTGTGGTCTCTAAATGTGGTCGGATGAAGAGGCTCCATCACCTGGAAGCTTTGTCAGTGGTGGAGGAGGGATGGGAGAGTGAGATGCAGAAGTCGGGATGAGCAAAGACAGGGTAGATATGGGGACGTGTCCTAACAAGGACTCCCCCAATAACACAAAGCTGCCCCAGTGGCAGTGTGGCTAGGGGAGATCTCCCCTTGGTTCTCAGCCACTATTTTATTCATAATAATGTTCTCCTTATCCTCCGACCTCAGGCTCCACATCAGAGGATTCAACCAACTGGGGATTAAAAATATACTACCCCCAAAAAATGTTCTCTGTACTGAACACTCTCTTGTCCTGATTGCGCCATCAACACAGCAAAGTATTTTCCTAACATTTATAATGTATTAGTGCTTATAAATCATCTGGATATGCTTCCAAGTGTCAAGGGAATCACCAGGCTATACACAGTGCCACATGAACATCTTTGCGCCTGGGTACCAGTTGGCATCCAGGAACCACTCTTCTGTAAAAACTGAAGGCAGCTCGTCTGCTGTTCTTTCCCTCCGACCTAAGACTTTCCACTTCCAAAACCATGGCTTTCCTCTCCTTTAGCCGGGAGAGGCTTGGTGGTGCATCTCGAGTGATGGGATACCAGACTCTCGGGTGCTTTAGATAGCCTAGGGGATGGCTGTTATTCAAATAAGAGTGAAGGACAGAAGCCCACAAGGCTGACACATCCCCTTGACACTAGCCATGGGAGGTAGCATTACAATTGAAAGGCAATTGACCTTGTGGTCCACACCTTCCTTCATGGAAGAGGGGCAAAGAGGCAGAGCATTCAGCTCCACCTGGAGCCTTCCTTGGGCCCAGCATTGGCCATCACTGTGGCTCCCCTGCCTCCCACAGCCTGAGTCACACCTTGTAATTTTTAGAAAAAGCTAACTGGAAGCAGCAAGGGAGCTCCTAATTTAGCTTGCTCCTAAAAATTAAAAGAGAGCTGTCAGGCAGAGCTCCGGACCACCGGGTTCCTGGGTATAGGAAGGATTCTGTTCCTGCTTTCTGTCAGGGCCTGCCACCCTGGGGTGTGAGTGTCCATTGTGGAGATGGCCTCCTGTGGGAACTGGAAGACAGGCTGAATGAATGAATGAATGAATGAATGAATGAATGAATGAATGAGCATTCACACTGAGGGGCATGCAGAGCTCCAGGGGGCTATTTGGCTAAAGGCCAGGCAGAGATATCCCTGTGAGAACATGACAAGCCAAGAAAGCTCCGAGACTCACTGGCAAGAAGGAGAGACAACGTACCAACAGTCCCAATGCCTTTGGCCACCGCTCCACTCTGTTCCAGGATACTTGTGTGTCCTCCATGTGCCGTCAGTGTGCCTGTGAGGTGCTCACAGCCTTGTCGGAACAATCAGGAAGCAACGCGTTAGGAAAAGACAGGAGATTCCAGCACGTGGATTGAACACACAGTCACTGCAGGTAACTACAGCATTCACTGAACAGAAGGGCTCAGATGAGGAAACCCAGCCAGCAGCAAGCCATCCTCTCCCTGAGATGCAGGGCAGGTGGCTTCCCTCAGCTCCAGCTGCCTGTTTGCCAAACTGATTCTACCCAGGAATGGCTCATAAAAGCTACTAAGCTGTTCCAACATTAAAAAAAAAAAATGTAAGCCGGGCAGTGGTGGCGCACGCCTTTAATCCCAGCACTGGGGAGGCAGAACCAGGCGGATCTCTGTGAGTTCAAGGCCAGCCTGGTCTATAGAGCGAGATCCAAGACAGGCACCAAAGCTACGGAGAGAAACCTTGTCTCGGAAAAACCAAACAACAACAACAAAAATGCAAGCACTGATGGAATGTTTGTTTCAATGGCAGGAGAGGGGATGTGGTCACAGCATAAATTTCTTACTGTGAATTGAACCCAAAGAAAGTGGGGGTGCACTCATGCAACTCTTGAGCCACTGAGATCCAGGGTGTCCACGAGACCTGGGAAGCCATCTTGCAGAGCCACCTCCAAATGGTGACAGCCTCTGTCATGGCACTGAAGTTGGGGCTGCCACCAACTTGTAGGGACCACGTGGAGTCCTGTCCACACTGGAGGCCACCAGATCCTCAGGAGATTGTTCTGTGTTCCACATTTTAATCAAACATTAGACTTATTATCTGCAACGTGGCTGGCTGATCTGTCGTGCCTGTGTCCTGGGGTAGTTCTAACAAATTCCCACATACTGTGTGGTTTAATTCATAGAAATTCATTCTCCTCTACTTCTAAGAGTCTAAAGTCTGAGATGCAAGAGTGGATGGGGCTGGTTGTCCTGGTGGACATTCTTGGTGTTCTGTGGCTTTGCACACATCACCTGACGTTTCCTCTGTCCTTGCCCAGATTTTTCATTTTTATAAGGACATGGTCACATTAGAGTAGGGCCAAGCTTTTCCTCAACAGCCTCATTCTAACCTATTATATCTGCAAAGACCCTGTTTCCATGAGGGCACATTGTGGATTATAGAGTCAGTGTCCACGCTCTTCGGCCACTGTGGTTTTCTCATTCTTCTCACAGGGTCTTAGAAGTTGGATTTTTTTTTTAATTGTTGTTGTTTTGTGTTGCTACAGATCAAATCTAGAGCTTCACTGATGCTAGGCCAGGGCTCTACCAGCAAGCTGAATCCTCAGCCTGAGTTGTTTCTGAAGTTGAGAAAAAGTCCCGCTGTGCTGCTTTATCATGGTATATTTTTTCCCACAGAAAAGAAGAGTTCAAGCAGTGATAATTTTGGGAAAGTGTCTGTTCTGGACAGAATCCTTCAAAACATAGGAAGACCTGAAGGTGGCCTGGATCTAACAGGCAAGTGGCCCCTAACATGCAGGTGCCCTGCTGGACTGGGGTGAAGTAAGAATGTCACTTGCCACGGAGGCTCTTCTTAGCAGCTCTTGGATGAGCTGGAGCTTTGCAGGGGTATTTGACGGGACAAGTCCAAATTAAGGGGTCCTAGGCCAAGTCATTGAAGGACTCCCTCCTCAACCAAATTGAAAGTGTGGTTCTCCCTTTCCCCGAAACAGTTAGGACCTCGAAGTGATTGTCACCCATACCATGGTCCCAACCACCATGCATGAAGGCCTCTCCCACTCATGACCAGGACATTTTTTAGGCCTTCTCCTCATTTGGGGAGGAGACCTCCCTTGCAGACTGAGTTCTTCCACCCCCCACCCTAACAGAGCCTCATCTCACCTCACCCCTGCGACTCTGCCTCTTTCACATTTCCCATGTGGACTGAGAGGAATTGACTTGATCCCAGGAGTGACGTCTCAGTAAGAACACAGGCTCTGAAGTAGGCCCAGCCTGGGTTTGAATCCCAGCTTGGCCATGATAAGGACCTTACGTAGATCTCGGCCAGTGGGCCAAGCCCTGAGCTGAAGCTCTGGATACTCAATGTGGTGCAACTTCAGCTCCCTCCTGGGTGTCAAGATGGAGTTTAGTGATGTTGCAAGGCATGAGCCAGAGCCTGGCTCCAGGGTAGCTCTCAGGACCCATCTGCTTGTACCTAGGGGAGGGCCACATCTGGTAACAGCCAGAGGGAGGTGCTGAGGGTTGGTAGATCCAAAAGGTACTTCCTTCCAGCGTAAGGACCCATAACCAATGGGGACCCTCAGTCTGGCTACTGGCCAAGAATAGCTGAATGGCAGGCAGGGAGGATGGCCATCTGGTCACTGTACATCCCTGAGAGCCTCATAGTGACCCCTAGAAGAGTATAAAGTTTCTGATGCTGCAAGTAGAGACCCTGCCTGTCCAGAAATTTTTTCCTGCACCCGGCCACACACACGGAAAGCTTGGGCTGTTTGTTCTCAACCTTGCTCAGGATCCATGGGGTGTGGAGCGGCAGGAATGACAGGTGTGCCACAGCTTCTCAGGGAAATCTCCTCTCTCCACACAGAGAGCATCTTCTAGGAGGAGGAGAGGATCAAGCCCAGGAGAACGGCACGGCGCAGGTGCTCCTGAGCTCGTTAGAAAGGCATGGAGCCACTGGTGAGCTCCATACCACCTGTCCTTAGGAACACACACACTCTTTGTTATCCATTCATAAAAGAAAATTGTTTTTTCCATGTAACTCTAAGTTGAGTTATTTAGGTGTTAAAGGGTACAGGTTTTGCAGGGTTCTGCCTTGTTTATAAGATACCACAGACTGTCTTCTCCCTTTCCACATCCTGTGCTCTAATCACACCAGATCCTGTATTATCGCTATCTTCAAGGGGAGAACGTCCTTCTGCTTCATCCATCTCCTCTCCACAAAGACGCCAAAACCAGTGCATAATGTTGCATCTCAGTGTCATTAAGACTTGGATGTTCTCAGGCATCCTCTGAGCGTTGTAGAGATACATAACTGCTCCTCTTGGGGACAGTCACATATAGTTAAACACTGAATCCATGAGCAGAAGCAAAGATATTAGTATCAGCTAGCAAAATGAAAGGGATGAGCTGGCCGCGGGTGGTCAGTGTAAAATGTGCCCCTGAGGGGTGAAAAGCCTTCACTGGCCCCAGATCTGACTGGACAGCTCTCCCTCAAGGAGAGAGTGTCACACAGTCATACAGACATGGTGGCCACATGGGCACTGCTACCCTAGATTATGAACTGCAGCTGGAGAGACCTCTCGTCACAAACCACGGTCTGGGGAAGACACTGAAAAATATGATAGCAGGTTTGTTTTAAAAATGTCCTTCATGGACACTTGGAGCAGACTGTCCCACCTGGAGCATGAAAAGTGAGTTCTGCAGGTGCATATACTGTCTGACCGAGGCAGTCGCATAGTTTATTAATCACACAGTTAAGCACTGATTGCTTGTCTGTCTGCCTGTCACCAAGAGAGGTCTGTCAAAGTTCACAGAGAAGTTCCCCCCTTAGTTCTGCCAACTGTCAAGTCTTACAGTGAGCAGCGTGGTTATCTCCGGGGGGGAGGGGGGGAGATTTAAGCCTTTAGTGCTACATAATGTCCCTCCTCTCTCTGTGGGTTTCATCTGTCCTGCATCTAGGAGTGTAAACCATATTCTCTCTCTCTCTCTCTCTCTCTCTCTCTCTCTCTCTCTCTCTCTCTGGCTAATGTTTCCTATCATCTGTCAGCCTCTTCTCGGTAGCATATTCAAGGTGTGTGTTTTTCGGTGATGTATAGGACCCTTTGGCTTGAAGCGGGACCACCCAGACCCTTCATATTTCATGTGAGCCCATTCCGGATGAGTTTGTTTTCACTGCTTGTCATTTGTATCACACACCTGAATTTTCCCTTCATTCATCTCACTTTGATGAGGCAAGCATTTTTATTCCATTTCCCTTCATTACATTGTTAATTATATATTTTATCATTATTTTGAAGGTTGTGTGAGAGAATATAATGTGCATCCCCAACTCACTATAATCTAACACAACCTTCAAAAATACTGATAAAATATATAATTAACAACGTAATGAAGGATATGTGCAAACAGAACGCTTAACTCCCGTTAATCATTGTTTTGCATCATTTTCTCACATTTCAGCAATGCATATATTTTAAATACCAAAGAATTATTAGTCTATGCACTTCATAGTCTTGTAGATTTGCCCACAGGCCAAGCTTTCCTTCCCCGTTGCTCTGCCACACACACATTCAACACTTGTGAGTAGTGCGTATCCCTGCAACCAAGTGATCCCTTTAGCATTTACTGTGGGTCCACCAGGAAGATTTTCAAGAGTTTCGGTGCCTGGAAGCGTTTGTTTTATCTTCCCTTTCTGAGGAATGTTCCCACGGGGTGCAGACACAGGTGTGGTCT
>CABHPR010123168.1:26285-40120 GCA_902168415.1 Peromyscus melanophrys
AATGTTCCCACTGGGTGCAGACACAGGTGTGGTCTGCAGTGGTTCCCATCACTACCCGAATCCCACCATGTCTCTCACACAGTCTGCCGTCACAGCTGAGTTAGACGCCTGTGGCAGCAGGTGTCCTCTGTCCTTTTTGGCTCTTCATTTTTATCCCAGCTCATTACCACAATGAGGCTGGTATGTCTACTGTCCTCCTCCTGCATAGGGTACACGTCCACATTTGGGTCTTGGCCTCTAGGTCACCCATTTCTGCTCATCTTCACTCAGGATGACCACTAGGGACATCCTCATAAAACGTGGAAAGGCAGATTGGGTGGCAGGTATCACTTCATACATACTTTCTTTGGGGACCTTTGCACCTGGAATCCCGAGCTTGAACAGGCTTGAATCACATTCCTCCCTGCCTAGGGAAGTACTGCTGGCCCCCGAGCACTTGGGCACTGAACTAGCAAACGCCTCAGGCCATGGTGGGCCCCGCACCAAGCCTACATCAGTAAACTCCCCTCCTCTCTGAGTCCTGACCCTTGTATTTTGTCTTGGTAGTTTCCTAATGTGTGTGGATAGATAGACAGACAGACAGATTCGTTTTCAGCAGAATAGTCAGCTACAAACCAGCCCACCATTCCAGAAATGGAACTCTAGATACCCAGAAGCTCAGATAATACAGACAAATAATGAAAGAAAAAAATTAAAGGACAACTCATGAGACCTGGCTATTTCTACACCTACTGGGGCACGCTGAGAGAAGAGACTCCATCTTGTACGTGATGTTCTTTTTTATCTGGCTTACACGAGGGAGCACGGAATTATTCCCTAAAGTGGAAGAGATTTCCCATGGGTCGTTCACTGACTATGGGCCACGGACCAAGAGCTCCTTTGTAGAGCAGGCATCATCCTGAAGCATCCTGAGACTGTGATGGCCGGAATGCAGGCCAGATGTGCTGTAGGGCTCACTTGGTGTGCCCAGGGGAAGAAGGGAAGGAGACCCTCACCCATGGTGGTGGTGGTGGTGGTGCTGCTGCTGCTGCTGCTGCTGCAGGTCAAGCTGACCGGATGGGGAGGACTGAACAGGATGGGAAATGGCAGTTCAGAGCAGTGGAGGACCTGGCATTTGCTGGGAATTTGTCAGTGACTACTGACATCCCCTGGGAATGATGGTGGGTGCCGTGAGGAAGCAGAGGGCGAGCTCCTCTCCTGCTCTGGTGCAAAACAAGTGATTCCTAGGCACCTTAGATCAAAAGGCACAGTGTCATGTGTCATTAGTTTAAAATCTGTGAATGGATTTTGACGGGCTCTTTTTGGTTTTTTGAGACAGGCTTTCTCTGTGTAAAAGTTTTGGCTGTCCTGGATCTCAACTCTGTAGACCAGACTGGCCTTGAACTCACAGAGATCCGCCTGCCTCTGCCTCCAGAGTGCTGGGATTAAAGGCGTGCACCACCACTGCCTGGCTTAGCCGGCTGTTTTTTAAGGCAACAAAACAATTGGCTGAGAATTGAGCTACAAAGCAGAGCACAGACACTGTACGATTTACTTACGACGTGTTCCATCTCCCAAACCATTCTTAACCAGGGGATGATCAGCCGTCTCCTGCACAGCACAGCTGAGCAGCACAGGGCACAGCACGGAAGGCTTTTATATCAGGGTCCCATGGTCCCTGTGTCCCTAGAGAGGTATACTGTGTATTACCATTCTGGAAAAATATCAAAACTCAAGATACAGTCCTTGCTGGATGTGTATCATAAACCCAAAACACTGTAAGTCCCAAACCATCAGTATGCGTTCATTTGCTAATTAAAGCTTCTCCCCAATGACTCGCAGATACAATCGCGTTTCCAAAGCTAAGTGCCAACTCTCCCTGCCAGTCAAGCCTCACTCACAATGCTTTGATGCCCACACTCACTTACCACACGTGCACATAGCAATTCCTTTGCAAACCAAGCGTCCAGGCTGTACGGGCACCAGCTTTCCCGGGTCTGTTGAGCATCACTGATGATTACAGGTCTGGGTGGTTTTCCACGTCTTCACGGTTGTGATGGTTAATCCTTGTCAGCTTGACTGGATTGGGAGTCACCATGGAAACACATCTCTGGATATGTCTGTGAGGGGGTTTCCAGAAAATCCTGCACGAAAGAAGCAAGACTCACTCTAAATGTGGGTGGTGCCATCCCATGGGGTGGAGGCCTGGACTGAATAGAAGGCGGTGGACTAAACACCAGTGTTCATGGCTCTCTGGATGCCGTGTGACTAGAAGCTTCATGATCCTGCCACCATACCTTCCCCACCATGATGACAGGTCACACCAGTGGTCCCAGGTTCCCACCAGTACCTGTGGAATGCACAGATATCTTTCGTGAGGCCTGGGAGGACCAGCCTCTCTAAAGAAGACTGCTGCTTGGGGTGGGTGGGTGAGTCCTGTATCCCGGTTACCCTCACCCTCTTAAACTTTTTTAAAGTTTTTCATGTTCTGGAGTTTGGGTTTCTCCAGTGACCTGCACTGGAAACAGCCTCCACAGAGATAAATCCATCTGTGGGGCAGGGTGGGGATGGGAGGCATTCTGCTCCTGGCTCTCACTGAAGTGCTCACAACCTCTTTCTGGGAGGACCCTTCTCATTGTGCTCCCAACCCTCCCTCTTTCAGGGCTAAAAGACTTGCCCAAGGGCACCCCACCCAAGGAGGCCTCTTTCAGTCTGGCTGGACACACACCCCATATATGTGTGCATGCACACATTAGTGTGTACACTCCCGCCTGCGCATTCTGTGCCTTGTGCCATGAACGGACCCCACTGTGCTCCCTGCAGTGACACATTCTGGACACACCCAGACTTCCCAGGAGGCCAGCACCCACAAATCCTGTGTGGCCCAAATAAGGGCAGCCTTGGTGTGACACTGTTTCCTGTCCTCACAGATACACCCTATTGTGGTGGTATTGTGTTCCCCAAAATATTGTGCACCCTAATAAATTTATCTGGGGTCAGAGAACAGATAGCCACTAGATACAGAGGCTAGAAAATGGTGGCACTCACATCTTTAATCCTAGCATTCCAGAAATAGAAATCCCTCTGGATCTCTGTGAGTTCAAGGCCACATTGGAAACGGCCAAGCACGGTGACTCACACCTTTAATCCCAGGGAGTGATGGCAGATAGCGGAAGGGTATACAAGGCATGAGGACCAGGAACTAGAAGCATTTGGCTGGTTAAGCTTTCAGGCTTCTAGCAGCAGTTCAGCTGAGAGTCATTCGGATATGAGGACACAGAGGCTTCCAGTCTGAGGAAACAAGATCAGCTGAGGAATTGGCCAGGTGAGGAAGCTGTGGCTTGTTCTGTCTCTCTGATCTTCCAGCATTTCACCCCAATAACTGGCCTCAGGTTTGATTTTATTAATAAGACTCTCTAAGATTCATGCTACACCCTATTCAGAGCCAGGCCCAGGATAAGCACTCTGAAAGGGCCAGGCAGAGATCATGTTGCATTCTGCAGCTCAGCTCTGGGATTACAAAGCAAACAGCTATGGGAAGGACATAAAGATGAGCATGCCTGTGTCTGATGGGCTCTATTTAGGCACACTGGGGCAGGGAGTGGGGGAGCTGCAGGCTTGGCCAGCTCTAAAACAGAGTCCGTGAACTTGCTCAGATAGAAGAAGTGCCCAGATCTATG
Organism: Peromyscus melanophrys; assembly: GCA_902168415.1. Classification (NCBI taxonomy): domain Eukaryota; kingdom Metazoa; phylum Chordata; class Mammalia; order Rodentia; family Cricetidae; genus Peromyscus; species Peromyscus melanophrys. The sequence continues at coordinate 29,945 of CABHPR010123168.1, forward strand.
TAAAAACGTTAACCTGTGTGTTTCTGCAACACTTAAAATGTGTGGGTCCTCAGAGCAGATGTTTTAGTAGTGTGCAATTTTAATTGATATCTAAGTAGCCAATATGGCTGATTGCTCACCAGTTGCTATGAACTGATGTTTTGGGGGTACCAGGGGCTTACCTATGCTAAACATGCTACTAGGCTGATTGGTTGACTGTGGAGAGCTAGAATGTTACAGGTTGGGAGCTAAATTATCTTTAGTCCCCTTAACTGTCCACTTGTGTGTCTGATGTAATACCCGTGTGACTATTAGGTAAATCCTCTTGGAACAGAGTGAGCCCTGGATTCCACCAGTTCGAAGGCTAATAATGTCATCAGATAGCATCTGAGGCCTACGATAGAAATTCCCCCACTTCCTGTAATCCACCTACCAATGCTCCCACCAATATATTTTAAATTTTTTATTATTAATAATTTTATTTTAAGTGTATAGGTATTTATGCTTGCATGTATGTCTATGAATCATGTGTATGCCAGAAGAGTGTGCCAAATCCCTTGGAACTGGAGTTACAGACTGTTGTGAGCTGCCAGCTAGATACTTGGACTCAAACCCAGGTCCTCCGGAAGAGTAACAAGTGCTCTTAACCTCTGTGCCATCTCTCCAGCCCCTGCCCCCACTACTGTATTTCTGAGTGTCTTAATTTATTATTTTCTTAGTCCTAGTTAAGGGGACGATTGCTGTGATGAAATATGAGAAAAAGCAGCATGGGGAGGAAAGGGTTTGTCTGGCTTACAGATCTAGAGTTACACTCCATTGAGAGAAGTCAGGGCAGAACTCAAGCAGGGCAGGAACCTGGAGGCAGGAGCTGATGCATCGGCCATCGAGGGGTGCTGCTTACTGACTTGCTCCTCATGGCTTGCTCAGCCTGCTTTCTTATAGAACCCAGGACCACTATGGCGGGGGAGGACCCAGGCGGAGCCCACCCACAAAGGCCCTGGGCCCTGGGTTTGAGTCCAAGTATCCTGCTGTGGATCACTAAAAAATGCCCTACATGCTTGCCTACAGCACCATCTTACAGAGACATTTTGAAGTTCCCTCCTCTCGGGGACTTTAGTTAGAGGCAAGTGACATAAACCAGCCACACAACTGACCTCCTGTCAACTTGACACAAGCCCATCTCTGTTGAGCCACAGCATTTCCTCTTGTGTTCATCCCCAGACCTCACACTGTAATACATTTTACAGACTTTAAAATTCCAACAGCGGGGTTGGGGATTTAGCTCAGTGGCAGAGTGCTTTCCTAGCAAGCGCAAGACCCTGGGTTCGGTCCTCAGCTCTGAAAAAAAAAAGTCCAACAGCTTTACAAATTCAACCACTTTAATAGTTATCTCTTTAAATCTAGTCTCTTTTAAAATCAAGTGCCGTAAAACTCCAAAATCTTTTTTAAAAGTTTGAAATCTTCCAACTGTGGGCTCCTGTCAAATCAAAAATAAATTACTTTCCTACTTCAAGAGAGAACTAGGGCGCAGTCACTATCTGAACAAAGACAAACCAAACTCTAACAGTGTAAATAACTCAACGCCCAGTACCTGGGAATCTTGATCTCTGGGCTCCTCCAAAGGGCTTGGGTCACTTCTCCGGCTCCGCCCTCTGCAGCACACACAGCTTGTCTTCCAGGCTCCAGCTGACTCCACTGCTGCTGTTCTCGGTGGGTGGTCACCCCATGGTCCTGGCATCTCCAAAATGCTGGGGTCTTCTGCTGCAACTGGGCTGCAATTTCACTAATAGTCTCTCCTGGGCTTTCTTCATGGTACCAGGACTCAACTTTTCTCCATGACCCTTAGAATCCTGGGGCTTCAACTGCCTGTCCAGCTGCTCCTTCAGCAATAGCCTCTTGTAGCTTTTTATGTGACCAAGCCTCAGCTGCTCTCCACAATCCCTTTATGCCTTCCAAACCAGAACCAGTTCCAGCTGCCAGCACGAAGTACCACCTTAGCTGCCTCTGGAACACAGCTTCTGAGTGCTGACTCAGGAGACACTTCCCAGAAGACTTCACCAACGATGCTGGTCTCTTCTTAATGACCGCCCAATTTCTCAGCTCCAGCCGACCAGCATCTATTGTCTGTGAAAAGCATGGGTTTTACTTCAGTGGTTCTGGTCTCTTGTTATTCACAGCTGATTCTTCAGCCCCAGCTGACTAGAACCTCAGATTCCTCACACAAAAGGCCCGGTAGAGTCTTTGCTTCTCTCTGAAACTTCACAAGCCAGGCCTCCATCTACATTGCTCTGAACATTCCTATCTTCCAAGCTCTTACAGGACAGCTCACTGAGCTCTTAATACCCAGTGGTTATTCTAGCCCAAAGTTCCAAAGTCCTTCCACAATCCTCCCCCAAACAACATGGTCAGGATAGTACAGAAACATCCCACTATCCTGGTACCAATTTCTGTCCTAGTTAGGGATATTATTGCTGTGATAAAACATCATAACCAAAAGCAAGTTGGGGAAGAAAGAGTTTATTTGGCTTACATATCCAGTCACAGTCCATTGAGGGAAGCTAAGGCAGGAACTGAAACTGGGCAGGAACCTGGAGGCAGGAGCTGATGCAGCAGCCATGGAGGGGTGCTGCTTACTGGCTTGCTCATCATGGCTTGCTCAGCCTGCTTTCTTACAGAACCCAAGACTGCCAACTCAGGGGTGGCCCCACCCACCTACAGTGGCCTGGATCCTCCTCCATGGTTCACTAAGAAAATGCCCTACAGACTTGCCTATAGTCCCATTTTATGGAGGTATTTTTCAACTGAGGTCCCCTCCTCTCAGATATCTTTAGCTTGTGTCAAGTTGACATAAAACTAGCCAGCACACTTAATTTCAATATTATATTTATATATATGTATATATGTGTAGGTCTGTCTGTGGGTTTGTACATGTGAGTAGAGTGCACACAGAGGAAGGCCATTGAATCCCCAGGAGCTGGAGTTGCAGACAGTTGTGAGTCACTTGATGGGGATGCTGGGAAGCGATCCTGGGTTCTCTGCAAGAGGAGTGTACATCTTAACCCCTGAACCATCTCCCCAGTCCCCATTCTGTTTCTACAAAAACTTCATGAATCGGTCACCATGTTGGAACCTGGTGCTTGGGGCCTCCTGGTCCATGGCCCACGCATGTTCAGCTCCAGAAGAAGCCCTCTGCCCTTTGACTGGGAGCTTCACTTTTGGTGTCCACACTGCCCAGCATCTCTAAGCAGGGGCTGTGCCCCACGGGGTCCCACGGCTCTTCCTGGGACACGTGCCGTTTCCACCGCACCAGATGTTTTCCAGTTGTGTCTCCCATCCTTAGAACTTCCCTAACAGCAGAAGTAACCACACCGTTTCCTGTGGAGAAAATTCTCATCTGCGTCTCAAAGGCTGGAAGCATCAGGCTAGTGAGACATTTTAAAAAGCCATCCCGTTCAAAGCGGCTGACTACTTGTAAGACCTGCTTGTAGTTGAAGTTCCCACGTGAGCACTCAGCTCAGTTGCAGTCACTGGCAACCGAGCATTACAGAGTGGTTCGGCAGTCCTGTAACACACATGCCCCGTAGGCAAACATAGGCCTCGGGCAGGTGGATAGACAAGGTGTGGCTGGGAGGGGACCTCAAGGCAGCCCCAGCTCCCCCCACGGCGTGGCCTGCATGCCTGGCCAACATGGTGACCTTTGAGCAGAGTCTGTCATTCCTCAGGACTGGAAGTGACGGCAGCGGCCGTGAGAACTTACAGGGACTGAGAAATAGAAGTGACAGGTTTGAAGACACAGTTGTCACAACCAGTAGGGAAACTGGCCGGCTGGCTCAATGATTGTTGAGACCAGCAGGTCAGACGTGGGGGACATGAACGGCCAGGCTGCAGGCTCAGAAAAGAGTCTCTGCTACAAACATAGAAAAGAGGCCATCCCCTCCCCGAGGATGACAGTCTTTCCCTCTGCTTCGATGTCTAGTACATTGTTAACTTGGGGACATCCAATTGGGATCAGAAGAAATACGTGGATGCTGTGGGCTAACCATTCTGGCACGTGACCCATCACACGGCCCTGCTGTCCACAGCCCTGGTCATGTCACAGTCACCTGAGACACAGGCATGGCCTGCTTCTGATCCAGGCTCTGCCCTTGTCCAGAACCACAACTACTGTCCTGCACTGCCTCCCCATGGAGCCTCCGAAAATAGCAGCCACCTTGCCAATCAGGGAAGTCCTATCCAACAGGAGGCCACTAGAGGGCCACTGCTCGCCAGGTCCTCTCAGTCCCACATGCCACCTGAAGGCTCTTCATCCCTGACAGGAATCCTGGGGCCTCCAGCATTTTTGTTCCCCAGCAGCCACCAAGGAGACCCTGTTTGGTCCACAGCATGGTTCCCCAGCCCCCATCTCACTGAGTCTGCACCAAAGCCCACAAGGGCACAGCTGACCCTGCAAGACTTTTAAGGACTCGGGGTTTGTCTGGTGTGTGGGTAGACCTGGTTTGAGACCTTCCCCTTCCCACCTACCAAGAGACGCTCCCTGGGGGAAGGGACAAGAACAACAGGTTGCTGCCCTGTGGTCTTCAGGTGCATCTAAAGGTCACACAATGGGAGGAGTCACCAAGGATGTCCCCATGCCACTGTTCCTCTAGCTCTGGACACAGTACCAGATCAAACCACGAGACGTGAGACCAGTGTGGTCTTGAGGAAGGAGAATGGGAGGGGATGGAGAACCTGGGAGCAGCACAGGGAAGCTGTAAGAGCTAGGTGTCCCGTGGACAACCTATAATGACATTTTCATTGCCTGGGAGAATGCTGTCTCATCCCAGCACAGAACTTGTACTATGGGGACAGCCCCAGGGTGGAACATCAAGACTTGAGTACCATATTCAGTGTGTCTTCTCACCGCTGACTGGGGACGCTGTCCAACACTCAGAACCTTCTGTAGGGGCCATGGAGGGGTCCCCCAAGGGTAGCCCTGATCCCTCGGACTCGCTCAAAGGGAAAGAGGCAGTTCTGGTCTCACCCTGATAATCTGTGACCTCAGAGCTCTCTCTCAGCAAGGATGCACAGAACTGAGGCAGCTCTGAGGTTTTCCCTGGAAACCTAGTCAGTCAGCTGCCAGTTTCAGAGGTACTCATGGAAGAGGTAGGACTCCTCATCACTCACACAGCAGTCAAAGGCACCCGACTCCATGCTGCAGAGGATACCACTTCTCTCTCCAAGACATCCTTAACAGGAAGTCACTGTCTCACCCCCTCAACAATGGGTGTGGTTGGACGGCGTGGAGGACATGTTGACAGGTGTGCTGAACTGGTCGGAACACAGCCAAGGGGAGCCAGGTGCTCCATGAGCAACCTGACAGGGCCTTCAAGTTACCTCCATCTGCAAGGACAACCCCAGGTCCATCCTCACTACATGCTTTCTCCTGGGGTGCGTACCTGCCGATGACCCCTCACATCCACCCTGCTCTCAACTCCCCTAGTTGCCCCTGCAGCCTGGCTCTGGGTGCCAGCTGAACCCAGTAGCTGATGCCCCTGCACCCTTCAGTGGCAGACGATGGGGTGGCCGTGCTGGAGGGCTCCTGGTCCACTTGGCATGTATCACTGTGTCTGCTGCACGCTACAGGGGCCATGAGGAAAGCCACTGTGGACTCTCCTCCAGGATTTGGGGGTACGCCTCATCGGCTAGTTCTCATTCCAGGAATCAATCCCACACCTGGGCCCCCATTCCTGCTACTTTCCCTATACGGCCCTGCACACGTGATCACCACAGGACCTAAACACCAGTCCCACGCCTTCCATCACAACTCGAGCCTCCCCCCCCACCCCCAGGTCGGGCATAGCACATTCTTTCTTCCCCGCAGATGGGGGCTTGGATTTAAGGTTTGGGTAGTTCTGTTACCTTCAGGTCAGTGGCTGATAGTCTGTAACTCTGAGGATCTTCACGCGCACATGAAAATGTCGAAGTGAAAAACGGGTGAGTCACAGTAGAAATCTGCTAATGTGCTATTCTAGTGAAAGGATGCTGGTTGCCCCAGCCTGTCCACTTAGATGCTCGTTAGCGTGTTAAAGTTAGGCTGCACACAAGCAACTCGGGCGGCGCTGCAGTAAGGGAGCAGCTGAGAGGAGCTTGTAGGCTTCCTGCTGCTTCCGGGTCCCGCAGGCCGACCCAGGCTGTGGAGACCCTATCCTAACCCTGCCTGCGCACTGACCTCTGAAAACTGGGGCCAGCCGCAGAGTGGGACTGTGTCTGCTATCCTCATTCAGTGAGGGTCCATGAGTTTGAACAGCATCCTTCTCAGGAGGGTCTACTCTGAGCCCTGGGTTTCCACAGGACTTCATTCATCATCTTGGCCCCCAAGTTCATCAGAGTGAAGATTTCCCTCAGTGACATGAGAAAGACCCATAGCAACAGGTGTTAGCTTGGGGTTAGAGACAAGGGCAGCTGTTTAAAACGTGGTCTCCTCAGCTGAGCCACACTGCTCACCGCTGTCTGCTCAACATGAGGTCTGTGGGGATGAGACCCCCAGGAGCCCTGAGGAGCTTCTCCATCCGCAGGACCGGCACCACCTCTCATCATTCAATACTCGATGGGGATATTGACACTGTGCGCTTCGGGGCCTTGTTCTATTTTTAAATGCTTGATTTGTGCCTTTTCACTTGGATCTTATTCAACTAAAACTGTACTGTGTGCTCAGCTGAGGACGAGTAAACATCGCCCGGGGCTGTGGCAATGTGTTTGCACAGACCTCAATTACAAAATTAACAGGGCAGATTGTACTGTCTGTTGAGCCGAAGAGATGACAATCAAAACCCCTAATGAAGGGAGACATGAGAAATAAGACCTCAGGACAATACTCAAAAGAATGGCTTGTTTATTTATCAAATTTGATTTACTAGCCAGCTGTGTGACTTCCGTTTAGAATTCACCAGAGAGAAGGGCCTTGCTCCGGAGTCGCAAAAGCCCCAGACTGAGAGCGGGGAGCAGGCGGGAGAGGGAGGGGAGGGGAGGGCAGGACAATGACTGGATGAGTCTCCACTGGTCGTATTGCCCCGGTCCAAAGTTTCCCGTGAGATCTAAGCACTGAACAGGTAGGTCTTCTGCCTGACGTGAACTTGGGGTCATGGGATTGGCAGAGGTAAGCCTGAGGCTCATTCTCACTGGTGCATTGAGGTGAGGAGGCCTGGCTGAGAGACAGCCACAGACGGCCGCAGCCCCACTCCTTAGCCCCATCCAGAAGCCTCTCAGACTAGACTCTATGAATCACAGTCAGGGAGGAAAACAGGTCAGGCATGATTGGAGGGTCCCCAGGAGCCTGACTCCCAACAGAGGGAAGGACTACAGGGTCAGCCCCATTGCAGAGCCACTGGCGTGAGGGGAGTACGGGCCTTCACCCTGGGCCCCTAGCATTGCTTCAGGCTGCTCCATCCTGGCACCTGAGCAGGGCTCAACTGAAATAAGAGAGAGGAGACATTCAACTCCGTGTCCACCCCAGAAGGTGGCCTCCTGAGTCCCTTCAGATCAGGTCCCCATGCAGTCCTCGCTGCCGGTCCTTGTTAAATCCAGTCTGAGAGCAGCAAGGCAGAAATCCTAGGGACAAGATCAGATTGTCCAATCCCCGACCCAACAACCCTCGAGAGGGAGGCTGAATGCTGAGTGTCTGTCGACATAAAGAACATGGTCTCGGAGTCCCAAGCCTGTAGAGCCGGACAACAGCACAGAAGACGCACACGGGCTTGCAGGGCAAGAGCTGTGCTCTCTTGGAGATGCCTGGACACTCTCTGCATCACAGGAAATTAATAAACGTGCATGCAAACTACACCGAGGGCCCCTTTGAGCCACTGCAGTGAGGGTGTGAGATGAACGGTGGAGTGGAGCTGCCCTGATGCTGACTGCCAGGGTGTCAGGGGCAGGGGTTCAGCAGGGGCATCCCCAGGTGGATATCCCACGAAGCCAGCTAAACTTGCTTCCATCCCGAGTGTGGGGCTCCACAGCAACAGTGGACACTAAACTGCTACCTAAGCTTTATTTCTAAAAATTAAAAAAAAAAAAAAAATGACAGTCGGTGACACAGGCCATTTTCATTCAAGTGTATGCATGAACATATTCCCTTTTATGGACCTATATCCTCTTTCTTGTCCTCCATCAGGCCCTTTGTCCCTTAGACATTCTGTCTTCTGCTCTCATGCTATCTATAAATCTCTGATTTTATGTGTCTTTCAAGTCTAGAGAGAAACAAAACCAAACCACATTATGTATTTGTCCTGAGACAGGCTTAATTCATTTAATGTGATTATCTCCTGTTGCATCCATTTTCCTACAAACAGCACAACTTAAGTCTTCATGGCCAAGTTCTACCATGTCTATGTCCCCCACACCCCCTGTGTTGGTTCCATCGCTTAGCTACTGTGAAGAGTTTTAAACACTGACGTGCAGGTGTCTCTGGGATGTGCAGACCTGGAGTCTGGGTTACTGCCCAGGAGTGGCCTATCTGGGTCATATGGTGGGTCTTCTTTTGGCATCTTGAAGAGGCTCTACAAACGATTTCCAGAGTAGCTGGAACAGTGGATGGTTCCCTTTGTCCACATCTCCACATCTCTATCAGCATTTGCCGCTTTCCTAGTGGCTGCCATTCTGCCCAGTGAGACAGACAGGACCTCAACATCCCTCTGCCTTTATTCCCTGACAGCTAGTGAGGCTGAGCATCTCTCATGTCTGTTGACCATTTATGAATCTCCTTAGGAGAGCACTGCCTTAGTCCATTTCTTACTGAGTTGTTTTTGCTGTCATTTTGAGTTCTTAGCATATGCTGGATGTCAATCCTCTGTAGACGTCTAGCTAGCAGAAATCTCCTGTTTTGAAGGTGCTGCTCTTCACTTGTTTCCTGTGCTGTGCCACAGCCTTTTAATTCCATGCAACTCCACCGTGGAGCGATTTCTTGAGTGAGTGAGTCCTGTTCGGAAAGTGCCTGTGCTGGGATCTTTTTGTTTGTTTTTGTTTTTGTTTTTCGAGACAGGGTTTCTCTGTGTAGCTTTTGGAGCCTACCCTGGAACTTGCTCTGTAGACCAGGATGGCCTCGAACTCACAGAGATCCGCCTGCCTCTGCCTTCTGAGTGCTGGGATTAAAGGCATGCGCCACTACTGCCCGGCAGCCGTGCTGAGATCTTAAAGAGTTTTCTTTTTCCTCTGGCCGTTTTAGAGTTCAGGTGTTACATTACAGTCTTTATTTCACCCGAAATTGACTGTCACATCCAGTTTTGCCAGCGTCATGTGGTGAAGACGCCCTTTTCGCCAATGTATATTGTTTTAGCCGCTGTCAAAGCTCAGGTGGCTACAGCTGCGTGGGCGTGAGTCTGCGGCTTCTATTCCATCCCATTGATCTGTGGCTGTTTCTGGGCTGGCACCACGCTGTTTGTCATGACTCCATAGCCAGGGGTGAAACCAGACATGGAAGAAACGCTCCCTTGGGGACAGTCCACTGTCTAAAGTTAATCTAGACGCTGCCCATACTCACATTTGCACCAAACATACAAAGCAGGTCGTCATAGGACAGAACCCAGGCTGTGGTAATTCTGATCCCTACTTGAAGCCCAGACTCCAGCCCAGGAAGTGAATGGCTCCATCTCAGCCTGGCGTCACCTGCTTCTCCGCCATTGCACTTCCGCCTCCCTCTTCCCATATTGTACACCACTTTCAAATGTTTCCCCAAGGGCCAGATCAACATATACCAATTTCATCTCCAGCAAAAAAAAGTCCCTTGGCACGGCCTGGCTTGCCCAGTGGGTAGATCATCTCTGTGTTCCCCATGTTCTATGTTCACCACATAGAACCCAAAGGCCATCACCGCCCACCACACCCCTGCCTCAGCGACACCACCTACGACTTCTCTGAACCCTGCTGCGCTGCGGGGCTAACCTGAGCCCTTCCTCCCGTCCGATCACACCAACACAGGGTGGACCGAAGCCCAAGGAGGTTCTCCTGCACACAGAGGAAAAGAGATCAACACCAGGTCCACCAGCTCCTGTGACTGTCCAGCCCTGCCTGGACAGGATGGATACATGCGCCACATGTATGGGACTGGGCACGTGGGGGCAAAACACCACCACACCAAGTGCATTCAGATTAAGACACTGTGAGGGGAGCCAACTGGAGAGGTGACAGTCTCATCTGTGTGGGCACTCTCCTGCTGCCCCCCCCCCC
>CABHPR010123170.1:0-32055 GCA_902168415.1 Peromyscus melanophrys
GCCTTCCCTGGAGCAGTTCACCTACTTTGGATGGACCATGAATCCACCATTACAGAAAACTGACTGTCTCTCCCAGCAGCTATCAAATGCCCTCCTCTCTCTGTTTTAACCTTTCCTGTTCCATTGTTCCCCTTTAAGCCTGTATACCACCATGTTCTGCCTCCTCTCCCTTAGAAGCCCTCTCCATCCCCCTGCTGCATTGGGTATTTCAAGTGAAACACACACAGCTGAAGATTCAGAGCTACATCCACAAAGGAGAGAAAATATGTGACGTTTGTCTTTCTGTGACTGGATTACCTCACTCAAAACTGCTGTTTCTAGCTCCGTCCGAACTGGCTAATTTTATGTCAACTTGATACAAGAGTCACACGAGAGGAACGAGACTTAGACTCAACTGAGAAAACGCCTCCATAAGATCATAAAAGCAGGCAAGCCTGTAAGGCATTTTCTTAATTAGTGATTGATGGGGGAGGGCCCATCCCATTACGTGTGGTGCCATCCCTGGGCTGGTGGTCCTGGGTTCTATAAGAAAGCAGGCTGGGCAAGCCAGTAAGCAGCACTCCTCCATGGCCTCTGCATCAGCTCATGCCTCCAGGTTCCTGCCCTGTGTGAGTTCCCGCCCTCTCTGCTTTGAGAATGAGCTGTTACACGGAGCTGTGAGTGAAATAAACCCTTTCCCCCCCAAGTTGTTTTAGGTGTTTGTATTTTTTTGTTTTGTTTTTGTTTTTCTTTTTTTTTTTTTTTTTTCGAGACAGGGTTTCTCTGTGTAGCTTTGCGCCTTTCCTGGAACTCACTTGGTAGCCCAGGCTGGCCTTGAACTCACAGAGATCCGCCTGGCTCTGCCTCCTGAGTGCTGGGATTAAAGGTGTGTGCCACCACCGCCCGGCGGTCATTGTGTTTTTATTACAGCCATAGTAACCTTAAGTAAGACACCCTCCATTTGAGACAAGGGTCTCTCTGAGTTGCCCAGGTAAGCTCTGAACTCACTCTGTAGTTGAGGCAGGCAGGCCTTGAACTTACAGGCTTGTGACTTTAAATACATACTCACACACACACACACACACACACACACACACACACACACACACACCCCGCTTCTAACACAGTGCTAATGTGTTGTCGGCTGTTCTAAGTGCTAGCGGGCTGTTATGAACACGTGTTAACGACGCTTCATACGGACATGAGTTATACTGCTGCTGGCCGTGACTTCAGGGCTAATGTCTTAACAACACATATTAAACAAAGTAAAACAAGGTCATCTACTGCTCAGCTGATGAAAAGTTTGAAACCACAGGATGACAGGAACTTGTGGGGTTTTTTAAGAGCTGTGAAAAAGTACTTGCTACCAGAGTGTTTATGGCAATTGTACCAAACTGGACTATTGGAAAACCAAAAATTTGTGTACCAACGAAAAATTCTAGAACTGAAAAAATAATGTCTTCCATGGAAAGTTCATTGGATAGGTTTAAATGTGTAGATGACAGAGAAAAATCAGGGGAAAATAGGGATTATTTTAAGAGCTGAGAAAGGGTTTGTTAAGACGGTATCTCTCTCATCATTCAGCCCTGGCTGACTGCAATTTGCTATGTAGCCAAGACTACCTTTGAACGCCTCATCGTCTAGCCTCACTTCCCAAGTGTTGGGATTACAGACATACACTGCCATGCCAGATATGAGAAGCTGGACATGATGCACATGACTGTAATTATTGATCTTGGAAGGCTGAAGTAAGACCATGAATTCGAGGCCAGCCTAGGTTACACAGCAAGACCCTGTTAACTGCTTCCCAGGACCAAATAAACAAGCAAACCACATTGCACGCCCCCCAACACAAACAAACAAACAACAGGAAGAAAAAGAAAGATACCCCTAGAAAGTCATGTTATAGTTAGTGGGCTCTCAGAAGAGCAAGGCAGAAGTCACATGTGGTAGTGCACACCTGTAATCCCAGGACTTTGGAGGCAGAGGCAAGAGGATCAAAGTAATTTTCAGGCCAGCCAGGGCTGCCTAGTGAGATCCCATCTCCAAAAATCAAAACAAACCCTAAAACATTTAAAGAATTTGATTTATCAAATAAGTTAAAAGATATACGTTTACAAAACAAAACAAAAAATACCCATAGAGAGCCCCATACAAAGTAAGAAAAGAACGTGTGGGAACGCTGTGAGGGTTGATTTTGTGCTATGTGTTACCATATGAAGGATGTCCAAACAGTAGCAGAACGTGGCTTCTTAGCGTGTCTTTGAGGGCATTGATGGAAGAGACCAGCACTGGGCTCAGTAGACGGCGTGAGGAGCGTCCTGGGCTGGCACTATGGCATCACTTGCTCCATGGAGAGCAGGGAGGAGCCCATTCCCTCTTTGTGAGCTTGGTGGCCATCTGCTCCCGACTTTAGCGTAGGAGCTCCTGCTTCTCAGATACTCAGATTCTGGGGCTGATGCCGGTTTCATGATCAGCATCTTGTTCAGCTTCTCACTCAGGCTGAATGATGCCACCAGCTGCCTGGATTTCTGGGTTACACTTCCAAAAATCATGAAATCCTTGGTCTGCATGATCCTGTGTGCGTTGCCTCTGACTGCTTCTGCTTCTCTGGAGGACCCCAAGTATTCCAGCAAACTGTTGAAAACCAAAGATAAAAAAAAGAATCTTGAAGGCACCAGAGAGGAGCACTGTGAAGTAGTGAATCCGCCGGGCGGTGGTGGCGCACGCCTTTAATCCCAGCACTTGGGAGGCAGAGCCAGGCGGATCTCTGTAAGTTCGAGGCCAGCCTGGGCTACCAAGTGAGTTCCAGGAAAGGTGCAAAGCTACACAGAGAAACCCTGTCTCAGGAAAAAAAAAAAAAAAAAAAAAAAAGTAGTAGATCCAAAGGCCAAGAACAGCTCGTCAGAAATGATGAATGCCAAAATTTAGTAGGAAATATTTGAAAATGCTACAAGAAAAATAAACCTGTTGCAGCAGAAGCTGCGATCCGAGGAAGACATCCCTTTGAAGGCAGAATAGAAAACTGTGGAAAAGAAAACATCGCCAGCAGCACTGGTGGGCGGGACTGTGGAAAATCGAGTTGCTGAGGCAACGGTATGAAGAGAATGCTTAGGCCCTCAGGAAGGAGGGAACGCAGCAAGGCTACATATTTAGGGAAACACAAAACACTACTGTTTTCCTCTTTCAATTTTCTTTGCATTTTAAAGTTGGGGTTTTTGTTGTTATTGTTGTTTTTTGTTGTTGTTTTTCGAGACAGGGTTTCTCTGTGTAGCCCTGGCTGTCCTGGAACTTGCTCTGTAGACCAGGCTGGCCTCGAACTCACAGAGATCCACCTGCCTCTGCCTCCTGAGAGCTGAGATTAAAGGCGTGCACCACCAGGCTTAGCTTGGCACTACTTTTCTTATTTGAGGTTTTGTTCAGATTCTGAGTTTCTTCTAAAATTGTAGTGACTCAACCACATGACTGAGAATATTGCTTCTGAGGCCCATTCTTCAATGAGATAGTTCAGTTCCAACTGGGCAAAGCTACCTGAGCCCTAGAATTTTAGCCCTAGTACATCACCTAGAAAAATAAATGCCCAAGTCTTTTGGTTTTTTGTTTGCTTGTTTGTTTGTTTTTCCAACAGGGTTTCTCTGTGTGTAGCCCTGACTGTCCTGGAACCAGCTTTTTTTTTTTTTTTTCCTCTTTGTTGTTTTGTTTTAAAGATTTATTATTTTTATATGTATGAGTATATTAATCTGCAAGTAGATATGTGCACTGAATGTGTTGCCTGGTGCCTTCAGAAGCCCTAAGAGGTGCCATATCCCCTGCACTGGAGTCAAGGACAACCAGAAGGAGGTGCTGGAACCAAACCTGGGCCCTCTGCAAGAATAGCAAATGCTGAGCAATTTCTCCGCTCCTTTACTGCAATAAAATATTTATTATTTTAATTGTGTGTATGTGTGTACCTCAGTGTGGGTATGTGCAGGCGAATGCAGGCGCTTTCAGAGGCCTCAGAGGTCCCGGAGCTGGAGTTAAGGGCTCCCGTGAGCCTTCTACCCATGCCGGAACTGAGCTGAGGTCCTCGGCAGGAGCAGCACATTGCTCTTACACACTGAATCATCTTTCCAGCCCGTTATTACTAAAAAATAAATGTGGGGCTGGAGAGATGGCTCAGAGGTTAAGAGCACTGACTGTTCTTCCAGAGGTCCTGAGTTCAATTCCCAGCAACCACATGGTGGCTCACAACCATCTGTAACGAGATCTGGTGCCCTCTTCTGGCCTGCAGTCATTACATGCTGTATACATAATAAATAAATAAATCTTTAAAAAAAAAAAAATGTGTGTGTGTGTGTGTGCTCGCACATGTGGAAGTCAGAAGACAACTTGTGGCTATTGGTTCTCTCCTTGCACCGAGTGGGTTCCCAGCAATTGAAGTCGGGGCATCAGGCTTGCAAACACCTTCACCTTCGCTAGCCCAGAGGCCAGTTCTCCATTTAATTTCTTTAAACATTCAATTTAAGCATTTGGAGCTAAGTAAAGTGACCAGCTTAATGAAACTGTTACGTGAAGAAACTTTTCAAAGAAGTAGAAAAGCAAGAAGCGATACTTCTAAGAACAGAAACAAATCAATTAAAATTCAATCATGTAATAACAGTCAACAATCTACTTATTTCATTATTTAACAATATATATATAACAATCTATTATTCATTCATTTGCTCTATGGAAAATGTATTGCAATACTCCAACAGCGCATCACTTCTTCTTTTCTTTTTTTCTTTTTTTTAATTTTTCAAGACAGGGTTTCTCTGTGTAGCTTTGCGCCTTTCCTGGAACTCACTTGGTAGCCCAGGCTGGCCTTGAACTCACAGAGATCAGCCTGGCTCTGCCTCCCGAGTGCTGGGATTAAAGGCGTGCGCCCGGCCACTTCTTCTTTTCAACATCTTGCTCTGCAGCTTCCTTCGTCCTTTATGCTTGGATGCCAAAGAGCCAGGCATTGGCCCTGGCCACGCGAAGACCAGCAAAAGCCTTTAAGTTCCTCTCTTCTGCGACGACTCTGGCTTTCTCCTTCTTGGAGACTTTCTGGATGGGCATCACAGGTCCTGTTTTGATGTCTGATGGGTGGCCAGTTAGGATTCTTCAGCAGAACTATCTCCCTTCTTTGGAGCAGAAGGCTTCCTGGGGAAGAGTATGAACTTGGAGAGGAACTCCTTCAGGCGCTGCGCATTGACCTGTATGGCTCAGGGGATTGTTTCGTCTTCTTGGGTCCACGGAGATGCCGCTGGTGCGAGCCGTTTTCCTGTGGATACCAGCCACCCCGAGTTCTTCCAGCCAGCTCACTCTAGGGCACCTCACTATGGGCCTGATGGGATGCCAGTGGGGCGAAGGGTAATGCCGCACTCTTTCGCCCGTGGACCTTGCGTCTGCGGATCTTGCGTGCTGGCTGGTTAAACCAAGTGTCCACTCGCTGCCGCCAATTCTTGTGTAAGTGGGACTTCAGGATCATGCCTCTCGGCTGGGTGCCACGGCTGCCCCCTGTGCGGGAGAACCGCCACGCGGAAAGGCTACTTATTTTAGACAAGGTTTCACTATGTAGCTCTGACTGGACTGGAACTTGCTATGTTGATCAGGCTGGCCTCAGACTTAACAGAGATCTGCCTGCCTTTGTGTCCTGAGCGCTGGGATTAAAGGCTTGTACCATCATGCCCAGCAGTTAATTATTTTTAAAAGGGGCGAGCTGCAAGATGGCTCAGTGAATAAAGGCACCTGCCACGGAGGCTGAAGCCTGAGTTTGCCCCCCGGAACCCTGGGAGAGAACCAACTCTCACAAGCTGTCTTTTGAACTCCACTGGCACCATGGCGCGCGCGCGCACACACACACACACACACGCACACACACACGCACGCATGCACACACACATGCACGCACGCACGCACACGCACACACGCACACGCACACACACGCACATACAGACACACATAAAATAAACAAAATGTAATACTAATACTAACACTAGGGCTGGAGATGACTCACGATCAGTAATAATAATAAAAGCTGGGCATGTTGACACACTTATAATTCTGACACTTGAGGGCCTTAAGCAAGAAGATTTCAAGTTTGAGGCCAATGTAGGCAACATTGTTTACCTCAAAGTTTCATAACATTATTCATCTGTTTATATTTATAGAGAGTCTCACTGTAGTCCGATTTGGTCAACTTCACTATGTAATCATAGCTAGGCTCAAACTAGTAGCAATCCTACTGCCTGGCCTCCAGCGTGCTGGAATTACATAGGTAAGCCACCATGGCCAGCTTTATAAATTGAATGTTCCTGTATAATAAGATCTCTTATCAAATTAGATAAACTTAGTAACTTGATGAAAGTTCTATTTTTAAAATTTTTTTTAAATGTAATTTAATTTTTATTTTATGTGTATGGGTGTTTTGCTTGCATGTATATCTGTATACCGCATGTGTATCTATGTACCACATGCATGTCTGGTGCCCTTTGAGGTCTGAGGAGGGTGTTGGAGTCCCTGGAACTGGAGTTAACAGATGGTTGTGAGCCACCATGAGGAGACTGAACATTGAATCCAGGTGCTTTGCAAAAACGAGCGCTCTTAACCATCGAGCCAATTCTCCAGCCTGAACTTTTTGTTTATTTAATTTTTAGAATTTATTTATTCTTACTTTATGTGCATTGGTGTTTTGCCTGCATGTATGTCTGTGAGGGTGTCAGATCCCCTGGAACTGGAGTTACAGACAGTTGTGAGCCGCCATGTGGGTGCTGGGAATCCACACAGGTCCTCTGGCCGAGCAGCCAGTGCTCTTAACTGCTGAGCCGTCCCTCCAGCCTGGAAGTTTTATTTTAAAACGAACATTATAAGTCTGGAGAGATGACTACTGCTCAGCGCTCTTCTAGAGAACTTGTTTGGTTGCTAGCACATGGTGGCTCATAACCATTCATAATTCCAGTTCCAGGGGACCCAACGCCCTCTTCTGACCTCTGCAGACACCCTGCATGCGTACACATATGCATATGGGGGCAAAACATTCATACACACGAACAAATCTGAAAAAAAAAGGAAAAGTATTTTAAAAAGACCAAAGACAAAGATGAGTTCTAGTCAGTTTACTTAAATTCCGCATCCTGAAGTAACACAGAGAATCAAAGCTTTAACGGGAGAGTTGGAGAGATGGCTCAGCTGGTGGTGTCCGCCCCTCAAACGTGAGGACTTGAGTTCCATCGGCAGCCTTCATGTAAAAGCCGGGCAACACAAGCACACCGAGACATGTGTACACACGGAAAAGAAAAACAGGCAACCCCTTTCATGGATTGACTTCTGAGTGTCTCGGTTCGTGTATGTATGTGTACCAAGTGTGTGCCTGGTACCTGCGGAGATCGGAAGAGGGCATTAAATTCCTAACAGCTATCAATCACCATGTGGGTGCTTGGTAACTGAACCCAGGTCCCCTGTAAGAGCAGCCACAGTTCTTACCCCAAACTCTCTCTCCAGCCCAGTAACTCCTGTTTTGTTTTGGTGTTGTTTGTTTTGTAGACCAGGCTGTCCTGGAACTCACTCTGTAGACCAGGCTGTCCTGGAACTCACTCTGTAGACCAGGCTGGCCTCGAACTCACAGAGATCCCTTTGGTGCTAGGACTAAAGGCATGCACCACCACTGCCTGGCTGTTTTGTAAAGACCTTTAAATTATATGTGTGCGTGCGAGCATGTGTGTGTGTGTGTGTCTGTGTCTATGTACTAATGAGTGTGGGAGTCATTGGAGGCCAGGTGGAGTTGGATTCCCTGGAGCTAGAGTTATGGGTAGCTGTGAGTCACTGCCTGATATGGGCTGAAAACTGAACTTGGGTCCTCTGCAAATGCAGTGAGCACTTTTAAAAGGATTCATGTCTCTAGATCTTACTACATAGCCCTGGCTGCCCTGTAACCCACTATTGTAGACCAGGCTGTCTTCAACTCTGCTTCAGAGTGCTGGGATTAATTCATGTGCTACCCTACTTGGCAGAAATCTTTTTTTTTTTCTTTTCTTTTTTTCTTTTTTTTAAACATTTATTTATTATGTATACAGTATTCTGTCTGCATGTATCCCTGCAGGTCAGAAGAGGGCATCAGATCTCATTACAGACGGTTGTGAGCCACCACGTGGGTGCTGGGAATTGAACAGGATCTCTGGAAGAACAGCCAGTGCTCTTAACCTCTGAGCCATCTCTCCAGCCCTTTTTTTTGGTTTTTTCGAGACAGGGTTTCTCTGTGTAGCTTTGCGCCTTTCCTGGAACTTACTTTGTAGACCAGGCTGGCCCCGAACTCACAGAGATCCGCCTGGCTCTGCCTCCCAAGTGCTGGGATTAAAGGCGTGCGCCACCACCGCCCGGCAGAAATCTTTTTTCTAAAAAACTAAGTTATAAGGTTAGGTGTGGTGGCACATGTCTATAATCCCAGCACTCCAGAGTAAAGGCAGGCAGATCTCTGTGTGTAAAATAAAAATATCAAAATGGGAGTAGGGAGAGCTGGAGAGATGGCTCAATGGTTAAGAACACTTGTTCTTTCAGAGGACCTGGGTTTGGTTCCCAACACCCACATGGTGGCTGATAACCATCTTTAACTACAGTCCAGAGGATCCAACACCCTCTTCTGATCCTTGGGCACCAGGTACACACTCGGTGCACACACACATATGCAAAAACACTCATACACATAAAAAACAAACCTTAACAAAAAAATGTTTTTAAGGGTAGGTATTATGGCCCACGCCTTTCATCTCAGCACTCCTGAGGCAGAGGCAGGAGAATCTCTGTGAGTTGGAGCCTGGTCTGCAGAGATGCAATAGTCAGTCAGGATTATACAGACACTGTCTCAAAACAAAGTAATTATTATTATTGTTGTTGTTGTTGTTGAGATAGGGTTTCTCTGTAGTTTTGGTTCCTGTCCTGGAACTCTGTAGCCCAGGCTGGCCTTGAACTCACAGAGATCCACCTGCCTCTACCTCCCGAGTGCGGGGACTAAAGGCGTGAGTCGCTGCCGCTGCTGCCGCCGCCGCCTGGCTAAAACAAAACAATTTTTTAAACAAATCTAAACAATGGGGCTGGAGAGATGGCTGGGGTTGACAGCACTGGTTGCTCTTGAGGACCTCAGTTCAGTTCCCAGCACCCACATGGCAGCTACAGTAGTCTGTAACTAGTTCCAGAGGATCCAGCACCTTCTCTGGCTTCAAAAGGCAATGCAGATGTGGCACACAAAATATGCAGGCAAAACACACATACACATAAATCTTTTGTTTTAGAGACAGAGTTTCGTTGTTTTTAACAAGTTGTTCTATTCACCAATAAAGACTCGGGAGTCAGATGTTGGGGTGAAAACCTGCTAGATTAGAGAAGCTGAGAAGCAACCAGCTGACCTTGCTTTTTGGCCAGAGACCTAGCAAGGGAGCATCTCTCCATCAGTCCCAACCCCCCCCAACCTAACCACTCTAAGTCCCTTCCTACTTCTGTGCATCTATCTGCATTTCTGGCTCCTGTCCTCTCCTTGGCTAATTCCTGTCAACTAGTCACTAGCTCCACCCCCAATTCAAGGCTAATTTTATTAACAGTCTCACAGTGCAACAGAGCTTCACAGTGCAACAGGGTTTCTCTGTATAGCCTTGGCTGTCCTGGAACTCTCTGTAAACCAGGCTGACCTCCAACTCACAGAAATCCACCTGCCCCTGCCTCCTGGAGTGCTATAATTAAAGTTGTTTGCCACAGCCGCCACCACCACCAGGACATAAAAATAAATAAACAAAACAAAACAAAACAAAAAAACCCAAACCAAGCAGGGCGGTGGCGGTGGCGCATACCTTTAATCCCAGCACTCAGGTAGACTTCTGTGAGTTCGAGGCCAGCCTGGTCTACAGAGCGAGATCCAGGACAGGCACCAAAACTACACAGAGAAACCCTGTCTTGAAAAACAAACAAACAAACCAAAAACCAAACCAAACCCTCACAATTTATCGGGCAGTGGTGGTGCACACCTTCTATTCCAGCACTTAGGAGGAAACTTGAGTTGGAGGCCAGCCTGGTCTACAGATCGAGTTCCCAGACAGCCAGGGCTACACAGAGAGACCCTGTCTTGAAAGAGAACAAACAAAGCATGCCTCCTCATGGTGGGATTTAGGAGAGTACTTCCGTTCCTTCTGCATCAGCCTTTCCTGTGCTTTTCCAAGCGGGCCAAAGGGCCTTGAAAATTCTCCTCTCCCCGAGCCCCAAATAAGCAGCACACATACTGACTTTTGGTCAAAATTAGTAAACTTTATTTAAATTTCAAAAAAATAACAGACAAAAGGCAGCTTAAGCTTTGTTCTTCCAGATCATTTGTATGACCCAAAGCAGGAACTAGCCTTTGGAAGTTAAAATGCCTTTAATCCCACCCAATCAAATCCCAGGCAAGCAAAGACCTTCACTGTGGAGTCAGGCATGGAATAGGTGGGTGACAAAACCCTGCAGCTGTCACTGAGTCCCAAGACAGCGTGAGTGGAGGACAAGACGAAAAGCTCCATCAAAAGACGGGATCCAGAACTTCCAGAGGATTCTGTCACAAGGAGTTATGTACAAGGGACCCAGGCTAGGGTCTCAGCCTGCGGGAAGAGACTGCACAGGCCCCCGAAGTTGTCTGACCCTAACCTGCCGCTGCTGTGCCCTGCTCACCCTCAATTTTCCTCATCGCTGTCGTCCGGGCTGATGGCTGGGCTGGTGAGGCTGTAGGTGGGGCTAGTGGGTGAGTAGCCAGGGGAAGTGGGAGAGTAAGTGGAACCCTTGGGAGAGGTGGGGGAGTAGGTGGGACTGGTGGGGGAGTACTTGGGGGAAGTGGGTGAGTAGGTGGGGCTAGTAGGTGAGTACTTGGGGGAGGTTGGGGTGTAGACTGGAGAGGTCGGAGAGTATGTAGGAGAGGTCGGGGAGTATTTTGGGGTGGTAGGTGAGTAAGTAGGGCTGGTCGGAGAATACTTGGGAGAAGTAGGTGAATATTTAGGGCTTGTAGGTGAGTACTTGGGAGAGGTGGGGGTATACTCTGGTGAGCTGGGACTGTAGGAAGGACTGGTTGGGGTATACTTGGGTGAAGTGGGGCTATAGCTTGGTGAGCTGGGGCTATAACTGGGAGAGCTTGGTGTGTAGGTTGGAGACTGTGGTGTGTACCGTGGGCTGGAGGGGGAGTAGCTTGGCGAGGTGGGGGAGTAACTGGGTGAAGTCGGGGAATAGCTTGGAGAGGTTGGGCTGTAGTTAGGGCTGGTCGGTGTGTAGTTCGGGCTGGTAGGTGAGTAGCTAGGTGATGTTGGGCTGTAGCTGGGTGATGTTGGGGTATAATTGGGACTAGTTGGAGAATAGTTAGGGCTGGTGGGTGAGTAACTTGGAGAAGTTGGTGAGTAGCTTGGAGATGTAGGAGAATAGCTTGGAGACGTCGGTGAGTAACTGGGGGAGGTGGGAGAGTAGCTTGGTGAAGTTGGTGAATAGCTGGGAGACGTTGGTGAGTAGCTAGGAGATGTTGGGGAGTAGCTGGGAGAAGTTGGTGAGTAGCTAGGTGATGTTGGGGAATAGCTTGGCGACGTTGGGGAGTAGCTGGGAGAAGTCGGGGAGTAGGATGGAGATGTAGGAGAGTAGCTGGGAGAGGTTGGTGAGTAGGATGGAGAGGTTGGCGAGTAGCTAGGCGAGGTGGGGCTGTAGTTGGGACTGGTTGGAGAGTAAGATGGAGAGGTTGGGGAGTAGGAAGGTGAGGTAGGGGAATACGAGGGGCTCTGGGGTGTGTAGCCCCCAGGGGAGCGTGGCTCATAGGCAGGTGATGTTGGCGAGTAGCTGGGAGACATAGCACCACCTGCAGGGAAGAGACGAAAGGAGATGAGTGATGGAGAGCATGGTCCAGAGGGAAGGAGTGAAGAGGAGATGAGCAGAGCAACTCACCTGGGGAGGGGATGTATGGGCTTGAGGGTCCAGGGGAGCCTGGAGAGCCTGGTGTGGGAGACCACGCAGGAGAGTAACCTGGGCTGAAGCCACTGGCGTCAGATGCAGCACTGGGAGAGAAGCCAGCTGCTCCCGGGGTCATCCCACTCCCTGGAAGGGGAACAGGTGGAAGGGATCAGTTGTAGCTCAATACCTTTCCCAGCCCCAGAGCCACTGAAGTCCAACGGTTCTCTTCTGGACGAGGCTACTCACCAACACTTGGGGACCAGGCACCGTAGGCTGGGGTTGCACCCTGGTTCCAGGGTGTCATTGCAGGAGATATTCCTCCCATTGGACTGGGTGCAGAGCCAAAGAACATGCCAGTAGCTGCAAAGAAGCCCAGAGTAATCATGAGGAACAGCGCTCAGGGACTGACGGCACCCTCCCTCCCACACATGTCCTCACCCACCCACCCTCCAGAGACCCGGCCAGTTCTACACAGCTCAAGCCAGCCCTCAGACTCACGTCCAGCAGCCCCCAGGCCAGGAATATTGGTGGGGATCTCCATGCCATATTTGCACTTTTCAGCATCAAGCAGGAGGTCAAAACAGCCAGTGCCAGCTGGGGCCAGCTGGCCCAGCATGATGTTCTCAGAGACTCCCTTCATGGGGTCACTCTCCCCGTGGGCAGCTGCTTCCATAAGCACGTCCACCTGAACGACAGAAGAGACATCAGCCCTTCTACACACAGCACCCATAGTGGTTCTAGCATCACCTCGCGAAGGGCAGTGCCAGCCCACTGCACCCATCCCTCCACTCAGCCCACTCGGAGATGACCTTTACTAAGCTGGGCACGGTGGCCCAAGTATTTAGTCCTAGCACTTGGGAAGCAGAGGCAGAGGGACCTGAGTTCAAAGCCAGCCTGGTCTACACAGTGCGTTCCGGTCAGGGTTACACAGTGAGACCCTGCCTCACACACACAAATGACAATGACCATAGCAGCTGGGCATGGTGACTCACGCCTGCTTTGTCATCCAAGCCCTCAGAAGGCTGAGGGAGGAGGGTTACTGAGTCTAAGGCTAGGCAGAGTTCCACAGTGAAGTGTGCGCACGCGCACGCCCTTAGTGGGTTGCCATTACCGTTTCCTCGAAGGAGCATTTCATGAGTGGTCCAGTGTCCTGGCGGTTGACTCCATGACGAGTGATGGCCATCAAGTGGCCGCGACAGGTCATGGTGTCACACAAGAGAGCCAAATGCCGATAATTGACATAGGAACCATCAAAGGAGATGACATGGTACAGTTCCCGCTCCAGGGCCTTCCGCACAGCCTCAATGCCCAGCACCTGCCACAGAGTTGAAGGGAAGAGTCAAGACCACGTCGGCTCTGTTGTCTCCCTGATCCTGTCACTACCAAGACTGTCAGGAGGATAACAAGGGTCAGCCCACCCTAAATTAAAAATGGACTCAGAAAGCCTAAGCGTGGAAATCATGAGTGGGGAGCCCTAGGCAGACTTCCAGGCATCGTGCTCTGTGGGCTCACCGTAAAGATCTCCACGATGTCATTGGATGTGGTGCGCACAGGGTCCACATCCTTCTCGCTCAGCACCCGCATCAAGCTCACACCATCAGTCTCCAAGATCCACTCTTGCAGGGCCTTGAACTCTCCGTCTTCGGTGATGATGATCTTCTTCTTGTTGTCAGTCTGAGGTAAGTGCATGTACACCTGGAGAGACACCGTGAACTCCAGTCAGGTGAGGGGGGCACAGTAGGGGGCAGCTGGCCATGGGGTGGAGTAGGAGAGAAGGTTGAATGCTGACCTTGCTAATCTGCTCGATACCCTGCAGGGTCATATCTGTCAGCATGTTGGACTCAATACACCGCAGGAAAACATCATCATCCATCTTATCCACCACCTCTTCCTCCTGCAACAAGAATGAGGTCAGGAACCCTATCTAGCACCTTTGGTCTCAACCCTGGTCCCTCCCCAAACTACAACCTTCCCAGAAAAAATTGCTTCCTTGGCTCCACTGAGACTCTTAGCTTTTTAAAATAACTTTCAAGAAAATGTATTTATTTACTTTATGTTTGTGAGTTGTTGCCTGTATGTCTATGTACAATATACTTGCATGGTGCCCTTGGAGCTCAGAAGGCACCAGATACTCTGGAACTCAAATTACTGATGATTGTGAACCACCATGGGGGTTCTGGGAATGGACACTGGGTCCTCTGTAAGAGTAACAGTATTTCCCTCCCCCCACCCTGCCCCTCACCACAGGGTTTCTCTGTGTAGTCCCAGCTGTCCTGGAACTCGCTCTGTAGTCCAGGCTGGCCTCGAACTCACAGAGATCCACCTGCCTCTGCCTCCTAAGTGCTGGGATTAAAGGTGTGCACCACCGCTGCCCAGCTTGACAATTTAATTGTTTCTATGTATATGGGTGTTTTGCCTGCTGCCTGGCTCTCCTCCCAGAGCGCCTCCTACAGCTTGCCTGCATAAAGCAGTAGAGACTTCAGCCTTGGGGGCAGATTAGATAGTAGGAATTATTGTGTTCTTGGGGAAGGGTATACAGTAGACGTAAGGATCCATGTTTGACTAGTGACTTGGTCCATTACAGATGGTTGAGAGCCACCATGTGCTTGCTGGGAATTGAACTCAGGACCTCTGGAAGAGCAGCCAGTGCCCTTTTAACCTCTGAGCCATCTCTCCAGCCCACGCCCAGCTATTTTTGAGCCAAGGTCTTGCTATGCATTCTAGGTAGGGCTCAAACTTGTTATGCCTGCCTCAACATGCTGATCTGGAATTACAGGTACACTTTACTACATCTGGCAAGACTGCCTGCCTCTTTCTGAACTCACTGTAGGTCTGGGTGTTTTGCTTGCATGTGTGTCTGTGCACTGCATGCACGCAGGGAGCTCAGAGGCCAGAAGAGGGCATCAGACCCCCTAGGACAGGAGTTGGAAGTCACCATGTGGATGCTGAGGATTGAATCTGGGTCCTCTTGAAGAGCAGCCAGTGCTCTTCAATTTTGAGTTATTGCTCCAGCTCTGCCCCTACTTCTGTGACATGGGGCCTCACTCTGTAGTCCTGATTGGACTGGAACTTAAGAGATCCAACTGTCTCTATCTCCTGAGTACTGCCAAACAAAACAAATCCTAAAAATCTTTCTATACTCATATAAATGATCAGACCAATACTAAAACTTGACTGTTCTAATTAAGTGGACTTATTGTAACTGTTTTGATCTTCCCAAATGTGGAGATACAGGCATGCTTTTCACTGCTTCAAAGATTTTTTTACTTACAATTTGGACTTTTCCTCCTTTATCTACCCAGATGCAACTCTCCAAAGTAATGCTTTCAGTTTTCTCCCACCTTCTTAACTTGAAATAGCTAAAAATCAGAACTATCCAAATTATAGACGGCACACACTTGTAATCACAACACTCCCTCAGGACCTTAAGGAGAGAGAGCCATGATTTACCTAGGCTAATGGGCTCCACAGTCAGAACCTGACTCAAAAGAACAAAAACAAAAAAACCCATCACCAAAGTAAGGTTCAAGGGAATCTGGAATATATGAACCATGTAGCTAATTCCAGACCAGCACAACCTCTCAGGAGCCATGCCCAGGACCAAGTCACTAGTCAAACATGGATCCTTACGTCTACTGTATACCCTTTCCCAAGAACACAATAATTCCTACTATCCAATCTGCCCCCAAGGCTGAAGTCTCTACTGCTTTAGGCAGGCAAGCCGTAGGAGGCGCTCTGGGAGGAGAGCCAGGCGGCAGAGCTATAAGCACCCCTTTTCCACTGCATTCTGTTGTCGGATCTGGATGCTATTATGACTTTCGTTTAAAGATTTTGTTGTTGTTGAATGTTTTGAAAATCATCAACCAATTGTTTCCTATTAGGTGGGTGTTAGGTGGGTGTGACTGGACCTTCAATGCCACTCACATCTGACTGTTTAGGTTACTCAACACAACTTAGTGATTTCAGGACACATCACTTTCCTCCCTGTGTCCCGCCCCTTTACCTCTTGCATCTTGTTTTCATCGCTGTTCATAATGCGGATGCGAAGGACCAACTTCTCTGCGTTATCATCATTGAAGATGCAATTCAAATCATCGCCAAAACCTGGCAGAACAGTAACGCACCATGAGAAAAACCATATTTCACCATTCCCCAGTTTCATTTCATGTGCAGTTTTTCTCAGAGGGAACTCTTTTGGCTAATTCTTCCTCACGGATACCTCTTTCTCATAAACACTTCTGTAGAAAGAGGAAAAGGGGGTTGGGGAGATGCCTTGGGGGTAAGAGCACTTGCTCAGCAAGCATTAGGACCTGAGTTTGGAGCCCTAGTACCATGTAAAGTCAAGTAAAATGTGGGTGTGGGTGTGGGGGGGAGTGGATGTGTTCTAGAGACTCACTGGCTATCCAGCCCAGACAAAACAGTGGGGTCCAGGTTAAACGAATTATATATATATGTATATGTATGTATGTATATATGGTGGAGAGTGACAAAGAAGACACAGCCATGTCAACCTTTGCCCTCCAGATATGCCAGTGTGCCCCGCACAAATGCATGTACATTGCACACACATGCATATGCACACACCCAAACCAAACCCAACCACATTAGAAAGAGAACGAAGTACAGAGAGGACCTGCAGGATTTAAGGATCCTGGGAAAGCCCTGGTGGAAAGCAAGTGTTTACAGGTGGGTAGGTGACTCTTAGGACTCAAGTGAGGTAACCATGAAGTAGAAACCTAGGTGGGACATCCATGGCGGCTGCCTGCCCAGCCTTACCTGCGTTGATTTTTTCAGCAATCTGCTCCATGGTGAGCTTCCGATCAGTCATGTGCTTGCGGTCCAGCTCCACACGCAGGAGCCAGGGGGATATTCGGGCCACATCAAAGTCAGGCATCTCATAGTACACGTTCACCCACTCCTGATCCTCCGCCACCACTGTGCTCTGGGGGTTGGGGTCATAATAGATGGCTGTGTTGGCTGTCACCTTTCTCAATGTCGTATGTTCCAAGCGGCACAGAATGTCCTAGGAAGAGACAGTGACCCATGACATGACACTGGGGTAGCTCAAAGGCCTAGTGAGATCCTCAAACGGAAGAATTTTTGATTCAACCTCTTCTTGCCAGGCAGTCCATTGTTCCTACCTTGGCCCGCTCCGCATCTCGAGCAGACTGGCCTAACAGGAAGACAGTGAGCGAAGGGGTCTTTGGCTTCTTGGAAATATTGATGAGCTCCTTAAGTCGAGGTACACCCAGCGTCACATTCTTGGCAGACACACCAGCATAGTGGAAAGTGTTCAGAGTCATCTGAGTGGCAGGCTCTCCAAGAGACTGTGCAGCCAGAGCGCCCACCATTTCTCCAGGATGGGCCTATGGAAAAGCTGGCATCAGACAAAGCCTATCTTGCAAGTAGTGGGACACAGTCAGAGTGAGCCTATTTGTTAATTATAAAGAAACCTGGGGAAGATGAGTGTAGCAAGGAAAGGATATTTAAAACTTAGTCTTACTTGATTATTTCCTTTACAAATCTTCAGTTTATAACCTATCATTTCCCCTCACTTTGGGATATGTTGCATACCCAGAAAAGATACTATTAACATGCCAAATGCATATTTTTTCCTCTAAAGAAATTTTTATCTTATGTGTGTATGGGTGTCTTGCCTGCATGCATGCCTGTGCAGCATGAATGTGCTGATGGACATACACAGAGCGGCCAGAAGAGGGTGTTACATCACTGACTGGAGTTACGACTATGAACCATCATGTCAGTACTTCGAATTGAACTCAGGTCCTTTGGAAAAGTAGCCAGTGCTCTAAACCACTGAATCATCTCTCTAGCTCACATCTACAATCTCCATGAGGCCTATACGTGTGAATGTGTGAGTTCATACATGCCATGGACCAGGTGTGGAGGTCAGAGGACAACTTATAAAAGCACCTTTACATATTGAGTTTTTTTTGTTTTTCAAGACAAGGTTTCTCTGTGTAGTTCTGGTGCCTATTCTGGATCTCGCTCTATAGACCAGACTGGCCTCAACCTCACAGAGATCTGCCTGGCTCTGCCTAGACTGAGGTATTATATCAATTCCGTTTGATCTTTCAAAGATTACTTTGTTTATTCTGAGTCATTTGTATTTTCATATAGTGGTTTCATTAGGATCAACTTGTAAATTTCTGCCTTAAAAGCCCACTGGAATTTTGGTAAGGACTATGCTAAGTTGGAGATTAGTGACATTTAACAACATTTGAATTTTCCAATCCAAACATCGGGGCTGTCTTTAAGTGATTCTTTCAATGGTGCTGTATTTTCTATTATTATTTTATTTTTATTTTTTGGTTTTTCGAGACAGGGTTTCTCCATGTAGCCCTGGCTGTCCTGAAACTTGGCTCTGTAGACCTGGCTGGCCTCAAACTCAAGAGATCTGTCTCTGCCTCCAAAGCGCTGGGACTAAAGGCGTGTGCCACCACGTCCATCTAGTTTTTTTAAATGTGTGTAGGTGTTTTGCTTACATGTATGTCTGTGCACCACTTATTTGCCTGGTGCCTATGGAGGTCAGAATAGGGCACTGGCTCTCCTAGAACCAGAGTTACAGAGAGTTGTGAGCCATCATCCTACATGTTGGGATTGAACCTGGGTCCCCTCAAGAGCAACAAGTGCTCTTAACTACTAAGCCATCTACTGCTCTCCAGTTCCACTATAGTGTCTTTCTGTCCTCCCATTATTCTGTAAAATCCTCAAAGACAGTGAACACCTGCTCTAGTACCTGCAATCTCCTTCCTACTAACTTCTTCTATTTCCTGTATTTACCTGAATTAGCATTCTCATACAGTAGACATTCTAGGAAAATAAAAGACTGTTCCAATTTCATATCCTAGTCATGACACTTATTTCTGGAATAAGCACTGCTTGATGGTCACTTTATATGAACCTTAGTTTCTTTCACATGGGACTGGCAATCCCTCAATTTTTTTTTTTTTTTTTTTTTTTGGTTTTTTGAGACAGGGTTTCTCTGTGTAGCTTTGGTGCCTGTACTGGAATTCACTCTGCAGCCCAGGCTGGCCTCGAACTCACAGAGATCCGCCTGCTTCTGCCTCCTGTGTGCTGGGATTAAAGGCGTGGGCCAGCATCGCCCAGCTCAATCCCTCATTTTTAATGTTGCTGTGATATAATGGCAAAGCTGTGCATAGCAGCCTTGCAAAGATATCAAACAATGTAGAGAAATGGGCCATTGCTAGGAACCAGAGAAGCCAATAAGAAAAAGGAAAAAAAAAAAAAATCAAGGCTAAAGAGAAGCATTAACACTCACAATGGCTTGGTTGAACTTGGACTCTATCTCCCCAAGCAGCCAGTCAAAGGCCTCTCCACTTAGCCGAAACTCCTCGGCCATGCGTCTAGAGCAGAGTGTGGATCTTAGGTGGATGTTGAAGAGCAATGTGGCATTCTCCTGTGCCTGCCGACTTAGTGGGTCATCCCCGTTCACAATTACCAACTTCTTGCTCAATTCCTTGACTCCTGGGGCCCAATGAGACAAAGACATTGTCAGACCAGGCCACAGCAGACTCTAATCCCCCGGTCTAGCCCGGAGACATCAAAGCAGGCACTACTTACCCTCTACCACTTTGATGGGGTGCAGATCAGAGGGAAGGCGAGGGTTGATGTGGAAGATTTTCTGAGCATTCCAGATCATACGCAGAAGGTTACAGGGGAGGACCACCTGAGGGAGGAGGGATTGTAGGGAGGACTGTTAACAGGACAACTGTGCAACAGTCGGGCCTCTCTAGTCTAGCACGTCCCATTTCCATGTACCTTGCTGTCACCAGTTGGGAAGATGACCCTAAGCACTTCCCGATCCTCACGCATCCGTTCAAATTCCCGTTCCAGCTCATTCTGTATGTGTGCATTGCTCAGCACATCCTTCACCAGATCCTCCTGGAGAGTGCGCCGCAGGGCCCTCTCATTGGTATAATCAAAACGGAACCTGGAGGTGAGAAGGGGTAAAAGGAGAGGACACACTGGCTCTGTGTTCTCACCCCCATAAGGTGTGGCGTGAGGTTTTCAAATGTGCACAGACAACCAGGAACAGGGCTTTGGAGGCAAAGGATCTTGTATAAGGCCCAGGCCCCAGTTCAGCTAATGGGACCTAAGCTTGTACCATTCCTTTATGTGCTGCTCTGTACTATCACTAGGGACACAATAGGGTCAGATCTCAAATCTGCCTCTGTATCCACTCTCTTCCCATGAACAACTATTTCAAATGGATGGAGAAATGTTGGTGCTAAAAGTAAAGCCCACTGAAAGATGCATGAGGTCACTTCTCCAAGGGGAATAATTTAACTCAAGCACTAGGGCCCAGGGTGGGGACCATCTGCTTGCCCGCCTCCTTACTTCTTCTCAAAAGCTTTGTTAGAAGGTTTGAGTGTAGCCAGATTCTGGAACTCAACGCTCTCGCCTGCTAGGCCATCTTCTCCATAGCGCAGCTGCACCACCTGGTTGATGGAGTTCCGCACAGTCGCATCATACTTCACCATCACTGACTCCATGGATTTTATCAGCCTTCGCTGAATATACCCTGGGAAAGGGAGTCAAGAGAAAGACCTGAGGCAAGAGGGCCACAAAGCTCCAAGACACAGAAACAGGAACCTGTAGCCCGAGAACCCCACCCCCACGTGCACTGCAAACAGGCCTCACCGGTCTCGGCAGTCTTAACGGCTGTGTCGATGAGACCCTCTCGTCCTCCCATGGCATGGAAGAAGAACTCCGTGGGTGTAAGACCGGCTAAGTATGAGTTCTCTACAAAGCCTCGGCTCTCAGGACCATAGTCGTCCTTGATAAAGTGAGGAAGAGTCCGATGCTTAAATCCAAATGGGATCCGTTTGCCCTCCACGTTCTGCTGCCCAACAACAGCAATGACCTAGGAAGTAGAAAACACAGGCTGCATAAAACTTTCCCGCCTTAAGCATAAGAATCTATGCCAGGAATAGAGGGGCATGCCTGCGATCCTAGCACTTGGAAGAGGAGACAGAAAGTTACTAAGTTCAGACTCAACCTGGGCTACACAGCAAGAACATGTACTTAAAAAGAAAAAGAAAAAAAGGCCTTTCACATGTGAGTGGACCTTGTTTCAAGCCCCAACAATGCAGTGGTGGTAGTGGGGAATCCCACTTTCCCCACACCAAAACATACACAAGGCCTCTGTCTTCCTCCAGACTCTGGAAAAACAGAGTTCTTACCTGGGAGATGTTGATCTTGGAACCTTTAGCTCCAGACACCACCATGGACTTGAAGTTGTTGTATTCAGACAGGGATTTCTGGGCAGAGGAGCCAGTTTTGTCTCGAGCATCATTGAGAATGCGATTCACTTGATTCTCAAATGTCTGACGTAACGTGTTTCCTGGGGTGGGTTCCAGCTCATTGTTATGAGCCTTCTCAATGACCTAGAGACAGAGTTTTCATTGACCCATGAGTCTCTATTCTCCTCTCTCTAAACTCTCACATCCATTTTGCTCTTGTGGATGTTAAGTTCAAAGTTCCTAAGAAGCTCTTCTCTGCCCAGCCTTCCTTCTCACCTCTATTACATCTTGTTTAGCCTTCTTAATAGTGTTCTGGATGTCTTGGTAAGTCTTGGAATCAGCAATGGAATCCCCAATGCCAATGGTATGACCTAGGAAGAAAGAAAAGCATTAGCAACAATCAATCATTTTTGGACTCTTAGGCAACCTGGGAGGAGTGTAAACAAAAAAAAAGGGTAAACAAGCCGGGCGGCGGTGGAGCATGCCTTTAATCCCAGCACTCGGGAGGCTGAGGCAGGTGGATCTCTGTGAGTTCGAAGCCAGCCTGGTCTACAGAGCAAGATCCATGACAGGCTCCAAAGCTACACAGAGAAACCCTGTCTTGAAAAACAAACAAACAAATAAAAGGTACACAGCAAACGAGGAAAAAAGTTTCATATGATTCGGAAGAACTTGCTATACTTGCCCTCGATGAGGAGCCAGTTGTTAATGACAGTCTGAATGTTGGAGTAGAAGAGGCGAGTGATGTCATGACCCATCTCTAGGTAGGAGATGTGGACCAGAGAGCCTGCTGAGGTGCCCAGGGACTTCTTACAAAGGATGCCCATGATAAGCTCCCCATTCTCCACCACCACCTGTGGACAAGCACTCACTCAAAATTTTGTTCTCATTCCCAAGTCCAAATCCTTTATCTAGATACCCAGAAGCCAGTCCTTACTTTGGTGTCTCCAGGAGAGATGTGCTTGTAAGGGCCACTGTCTTCATCATCAGGATGGGTGCTGTGGGTACGGATGCAATTGATGTGACCAGGTATGATGAGGGAGAAGATCTGCTTGCCTGTCCACAGGGGCCGGGGCTTGAGGATGGCTGGCTGTGGGACTTTCCCATCCCACGTGGACAGGAACATTAAAAGGTTCATCACTTCACCCTGTGAGGGAAACAGCAAGAAAAGAAAGAAGAGGGGAGGAGAAAGTCAGACTGGAAGTTTCATTACCTCAGGAATATTTGGGAGGCTGTCAGGCCCAACAAGAAAAACCACATTTTGGAAGCACAATGATACCAGAAGTGTCTTGCAAATTTTTAGTTTAAAAGAAAAAAAATTATAGTAAGATCTTATTTTTCTTTTAATAATTAGGAAATAAGTAAAGGTAAAAATAAAGAAGTGATAAAATAAAAATTTGACAAGGGCATACTTTCCCCTCATTTTTACTTTACAAACAATACATAAAATTAAAGAAAAAACACTGTAGCTCTCCTTCCCTGGCTCTTTCATATTCTAAGACCCTTTGGCCCACCAAAGACCAGTTTTCATTTGGATCGCATACCCGCTCCAGGAAGACATCTCTCTTCGTGAATTTGCGTACTGCTGTGAGCGTGTCTTGCACAATACCCATGACAGGTCGATTGCTCTGAGGGGTGACAATCATTCGAGGCACCATGGCCAACTCTTGGATCTCTGCCCGTGTCTCCAGAGATTGTGGCAGGTGCAAATTCATCTCATCCCCATCAAAGTCTGCATTGTATGGAGTTGTCACGCTGTAGCCAGAGAGAAAGAATGCAGAGTTGGGACTATGTCATCAGTGACATTTACTAGAATTGCCTGGTCTGTCCCCATCTCAGCCTGATTTCCCTCAGGTGCAGAACTGACCTAAGATTCAAGCGAAAAGTAGACCAGGGGAGGATGCGGACCCGATGTCCCATCATGGACATTTTGTGCAAAGTTGGCTGACGATTGAAGATAACAATGTCCCCATCACACATGTGCCGTTCCACCTGGTGAGGTACAGAAAAGGCTCACTGAAGGAGGCACACTAGATTGAAATGACAATGGACCTAGTCTCTTGTAGACTGATGAGTGTGGTGTTATTTCACTGAAAAATACATCAAACACACTCCTTTTGCGCAGCCCTAGTCCAACCAACATCAGGTTACTAGGGATAATAAAAAGTAGCAACCACCAATTCCATGGAGCTCTCTCCCCTGCCACAGACAATCTGACATGGGCTGACAGAACCCCACTCTGCTAATCAGGGGCTGGCAGCACAACTGTGTCAGAACAACCCTTGTTTTATAAAACAAGAGGCACCCAGTATCAAGTGCCACACACCAGCACTAAGGAGCCTGAGGCAGGAGGGACATAAATTTGAAGTCCGAGAGCTACTGGGCAGTGGTGGTGCATGCCTTTAATCCCACACTTGGGAGGCATAGGCAGGCAGACCCAAGGCCAGCCTGATCTACAGAGAGAATTCCAGACAGACAGGGCTACACAGAGAAATCTTGTCTTGAGCAAACCAAACCAAACCAAACCAAAAAAAGAAAAACCACCCCAAACAAACACAAAAATTGAAGTCTGAGAGTTCCAGCTTAGCCTAGGGCATATGGTGAAAATCTGTCTCAAAAACAACAAAAATCCACAGCATTCCCACTACCCCTTCCCTAAAACAGCCAACCACTCAACAAGCTTAAATCCAGGCCAGTCCTCATTCTAAGGGGGCTTCCTGCTCCCGTGACAAATGAAGGGTCACAGCCTATTACATGCCTTATAGCCAGTCTGCAGGTGTAAGTCACTGGGTTTAGGATGGAAACGCAAGTCAATTCGATCACCGTTGTCTCGAATGATGTACTTGGCTCCTGGATACTGGCTGTTTCCCCTGCGTACTAATTCCTGAAGCCTAAGAAGGAAAGAAGTATGAAATGAGCAATATACTTTCCAAAAAGCTTCCATTCCCACCTTCACCCCCAAACCTCAAGTAGATGCCAAACATAACCCTTAGTATCTCCTGGCCTCACTCCAAGCTGTCTCTTCCAGACGAGGAAGGCACACTTCTGCCATGTGCCCCATCCCCTGCCTTGGCACTATGGACAAGGTGAATGGACTAAAAGCACACCTGTCAATGTTGAACGGGGTGACAATCTCCGCAAAGGTCATGTTGGCAGCGATGGAGCGGGGCACACCGACTTGGTCAATGGACAGGTTAGGGTCAGGGGTGATGACAGTACGGGCTGAGAAGTCCACTCGTTTGCCCATTAGATTCCCTCGAACCCGTCCTTCCTTGCCCTTCAACCGCTGCTTCAAGGACTTGAGGGGACGGCCAGACTTCTGCATGGCCTATAAGAAAACACAGGAAGGGGCACCCAGGTAGTCAGCACTGGGTTCTCCTACAGTTCTGCCCCTTACTGGCCCCACCCTGGTTCCAATCCATAAGGGCAGGGCTATGCAGACGCACACGGGGCAAGCCGGGCAGTTCATTGTCCACCATGGTGGCCACATGGAACTGGAGGAGCTTCACATCCTCTGCGATGACATGGGCAGCTGCGCCATTCTGTTCATTTCGCCGCAGCTGGTTGTTGATCTTCACGATGTCAGCCAGTTTGTGAGTCAGATCATCCTGAAGCAAGAAATCAGCATCACAGTCAGGCTACCACTAACTGGGTGCTCAGCACCCAGGAGCCAGGCATACAGTGTAACTCCCCCCACACTACCCTGGGAGACCGCGTAAGGGTATCTTTTAAAGGGCACACAGCTATCAAGTGGCAAAGTATTTTCAAACTCAGATTGGGCCACCTGGCCACCACAGGTGTATCTGACCCACCCTCTATCACCGTTCTTTCCCAGATACCTAGCCGTCCACCCACAATGCAGTCCTGAGAGCAGCTGACCTGGTTGCGGGCAGACCCCTGCATCACCACAGCTGGTCGCACAGAGAGAGGAGGCACAGGCAGCACTGTGACAATCATCCACTCAGGCCGGGCGTAGCGAGGCTCCATGCCCAGAACGAAACACTCCTCATCTGAGATGCGTTTGAAGATTTCATGGACTCGTTCTGGACTCAGCAAGATCTTCTTCTCCTGAGAGTCTTCATTAACATGCTTCCATTCAGCATAGAGCTCCAGGCCAGAGCGCCGGATCCGGGGCTGGTACCTTCCACAGCCACCATGGCCCTTCCAAAGAGAAGAACCATCAGAACCTAGCCTGGGTCATTCCTGCCAACCAGGCCAGTACCTCCCACAGTTCTGTGCCTTTCACTCAATCCCCAGTCTTGGCCGGTCCCTGTCACCTTTTCTTTGGTCAGATCCTCATCACCCTCAGGCTGCTCCACACCAAACTTGTTATCCATCTCCTCTCCACCTTCGCAGATGTTCTTGCCCTTGCAGAGGTCATAGACATGGGTAAGCCGTTTCTTGGGCTGCCCCTTAGATTTGGCCAGGATGTCCTTAATCTTCGGGTTGTTCTGAGGGAAGAATAGAGGAGGGTCAATGGAAGCTGCCCCCCACCTTAGCCAGCAACTGCCCTCCCAGACTTGGGACCAACGCCCTACTCACGGAATCCACGAGCAGTTTGGAGCAGAAGAAGCAGACGCAGCGTAAAACCTTCATTGTCTTCACCAGGAAACCCACATGAAACACAGGCTTGGCCAGTTCGATGTGGCCAAAGTGGCCAGGACACTCAGTCATGTTACCTGTGGAAACACATACTGACACTTTCTTCACTGACCTCAAGAGACTAGGTTTTTAGGTAGCCATTCACTCCTGGCTTTAAGGATCTAAAACTGTCCCACCAGGGATTCCTCTGACCCCAGCACGTACCTGCACATGTCTGGCAGCGGCCAGTCCGCTCAATAACCCCCTGCCTTGGATCCATTAGTCCCCCAAGCTTGGGGCGACCTCCCTCGGTTGTCTCTGGGTATTTGATGCCACCCTCTGTCACAGACATCCGCTTCTGCAGAAAAGAAAAGCCAGCACCAACTAAGTTGGAGTCCTAGCTTGCAGAGCTAGAGTTCTGCACTAAAGCCTGAGAAAAATCCCACACTACTTCCTTCACCCAGTATGAAAGGGGAATGTCAGCATAGCTAAAACTCTGGAATACTAAACTTGAGTACTACATCCCAAAAGTATGTTCCAGCCACTGTGTGTGCATGAGGGGTGGGGGTGAGCTGGCATGTGTTCCTAACAGAGTATGAGCTTCTAGTGTTTCCTTTTGGACAGTCTTGCTGTGTAGCTCATGGTGGCCTCTAACTCCAGATCCTCCTGCCTTTCTTCCAAAAGCTAAGATTACATGTGCATCACCATGCCCAATTCCCCTGCCTCTAGCTAGCACTGGAAGCCCAGCTATCGATCTGTGTTAAATTCTGTACTATGCCATCCACAGGAGTTAACATAAAAAGAGATCTAAGTTGCTTCAAGAGTGGGGTGTCAAAACCAAAAATACTGTCCTTTTCTTCTCCAAAGCTGAAATCATGCCAACAATCATCTGAGACCCTGGCAAAACCTCTCTGCACCTGCAATGTGCCTGAGAGCACAGGCATGCTGTCAAGACATATCTGCCAACCCTTAATATCAGTTCCCGAAGAGGAACAGGGCACCTCGAGATTCCGTCTCTTCTTTAACCCTATGTCTGCCACTGACTCCTAAGCTGCCAACACTTCCATGTCCATGTGGAAACTGATTGTAAACAAGGACAACCAGGTACTGTACAGTTGGCAGAGCAGAAATGAATAACTGAAGTCTCAAGAAAAGGTGGGGCCAGGACTCAATGGGGCCAATTCGGTGAGGAGAACTAGGGGAGCTCAGAAGATATGGTCTTCTTTCTGTCCGTGTGTATGTATGAGGGAGGAGGATGTAGTCTTGGGGTCAAACCCAGGGCCTCAAGCATGCTAGGCAAGCACTCTGGCACAAAGCCATATTCTTGGTTTGGAAGAAGGTATCTATGGTGATCAAGGCAATCTTGAGTATCCTCTCACACAATGAAAACTAGACTTTTAAATCAGTCAAGCTCTGGTCCACCAGCTTCTAGAGGTATAAAGGTCAACTAATTTAATAAAAGCTTCATTGAGT
Organism: Peromyscus melanophrys; assembly: GCA_902168415.1. Classification (NCBI taxonomy): domain Eukaryota; kingdom Metazoa; phylum Chordata; class Mammalia; order Rodentia; family Cricetidae; genus Peromyscus; species Peromyscus melanophrys. The sequence goes on from CABHPR010123170.1 coordinate 27,258, forward strand.
GTTAACTCTGAGACACAGACAAAACTTGTTTTTCTAATCCTAACCACTGACCTCCTAGGAATGAATTCTTATCTCTTAGATACTAGAAACTTCATATTGCATGAAGTTATTTACTCAAGCCTTCAGTTTCAAGTAGTCAGAAGTGAAACCCAGCATTCTCTAGTCCTAAACATAGGCTCATCCCACTCTCCCTTACTATAGCAGAAACAATGATATTCACTCTTTGTGGGGGTATTGTATTCCCCAAAATATTGTGTATGCTAATAAACTTATCTGGGGTCAGAGAACAGGACAGCCACAATATTAAACATAGAGGTTAGGCAGTGGTAGCATACGCCTTTAATCCTAGCATTCCAGAGGCAGAAATCCCTCTGGATCTCTGTGAGTTCAAGGCCACATTGGAAACGGCCAGGCACGGTGATACACACCTTTAATCCCAGAAAGCACGCCTTTAATCCCAGGGATTGGTGGTAGAAAGCAGAAAGGTATATAAGGCATGAGGACCAGAAACTAGAGGCATTTGCCCTGGAGAGGCATTTGGCCTGGTTAAGCATTCAGGCTTTTGAGCAGCAGTTCAGCTGAGACCCATCCTGGATGAGGACTCAGAGGCCTCCAGTCTGAGGAAACAAGACCAGCTGAGGATCTATCTGGCAAGGTGAGGTAGCTGTGGCTTATTCTGTCTCTCTGATCTTCCAGTGTTCACCCCAATACCTGGCTCAGATTTGTTTTATTAATAAGAACTTTTAAGACTCATGCTACAACTCTTTTTTTATTTTATTTTTTTTGAGACAGGACCTCACTAAGTAAGTAGGCCTTGGCTCCCCTTGAACTTAGAGGTCTGCCTGCCTCTGCCTCCAAAGCGCTGGGATTGGTTAAAGGCATGCACCACCATGCCCAGATCATTCATTCATTTTAAAGACAGAACTAGTATAACATAGGCTGACCTTGGACTCCCTATGTACTCCATGACCTCAAACAAGCTGAGCACCCTGGATCCCATTCATGAGCTTGCCAGATAAATGGCAAGCTCCTAACACCTGTTTGTTAATACTAAACTACACTGTTTAAGGCCTGGCATTGAACAAGGTATCAGAAAGAACTATTTGCTTACATAACAGTTATGCTCACTTGACTATTATGAGGGCACAGATCATGCTACACACACACACACACACACACACACACACACACACACACACACACCCTCAGTGCCTAACATACATACCAGCAGGTGGTTAAATACTCTGGTTGCATATATGTAGGAAACCGGTCCCTTATTAGATCATAATTAATTTTAAGACCAAGTTATTCTCATTCATCAGTGTAACTCATACTACCTCAAAGAGAACAGGAATGGCTGAGGATGTAGGTTGGTGGTACACTGTGAGCTTAGCACGTGTGAGGGTTTAATGCCAGGATGCCAGGTGCCCCTCGCCTGACAGACACACAGACACACAGACACACACACACGAGTCTCAATGTGAGGCCCTAAAACTGGCTGGGAACTAACAGTATAGACTAGGACAGCCTTGAATTTATAAGCACTGCCACTATGTCTGGCAGACTTGTTTTGTTTTGTTTTGTTTTGGTTTTTTGAGACAGGGTTTCCCTGTGTAGCTTTGCGCCTTTCCTGGAACTTGCTTTGTAGACCAGGCTGGCCTAGAACTCACAGAGATCCGCCTGCCTCTGCCTCCCGAGTGCTGGGATTAAAGGCGTGTGCCACCACCGCCCGGCCAGACTTTTTTTTTAAAGATGTATTTTTATGTGTTTGAGTGTTCTACTTGCATGTATGCATACATACTGCATGTGTACTTGGTGCCAGACAGGCCAGAAGAGGGCACTGAACTACCTGGAACTGGAATTAAGGTGTTACAAGCTGTCATGTGGGTGCTGGGAATTAAACCTAGGTCCAGTAGCCAGTGCTCTTAACCACTGAGCTCTCTTTAGCCCCATGGTAGCATATATTCTTTTTAATTTTATGAGTATGTATGTAGTCTGTGTGTGGGTATGTGCTCATGAGTGCAGGTGCCCTCAGAAGTTAGATCCCCTTGGGGCTAGAGTTACAGGCAGTTTGAGTCACTTGTATGGGTAACTCAGGCCCTCTCCAAGAACAGTACATGCTCTTAACCACCAAGCCATCTCTCTAGTCCTGGCAGCAGACATCTGCCAATTCAAAGAGCCCTCTGTAACTCAATTTCTACCCCAAAACTGAGGAACACTACACAGGAAGTCCCTTATTTACCCATCTTCCTTCCCAAAATAAAGCCACGTAATTCCCTCAAGAGCAGGCTCTCTCACTGCACCTGCAGCACACCAGTGGGGCTAGACTGACCAGCCAGCAAGCCCCAGAGACCCCGTCGATTTTCTCACCACTGGGGTTACAGGAGCACACCTCTATACCTGGTTTACGTGGCTATTAGGGACTGAAACCCAAGTTCTTTATCATATGAGCTATCTCCCCAGCCCCAAGTGCTGTATCGTTTGTAAAAGGCCAGGCATAGTGGCTCAGGCCTTGTCATCCTAGCACTCAGGAGGACAAAAGAGCCCAAGTTTGAGGAAAGCCTGGCTTATGTAATGAGTTCTAGATCAGCCAGGACTACATAAGAGACCAAGTCTCAATAAACAAAACAAAACAAAAAGCCTCACCGGCATACCATTAGATAATTTTTTTCACTGTATCTGCTCACAACACCTCCAAAAAAGATCCCTCATTAAGCAAGGAAACCCAAACTCGAGGCCAGCCTGGTCTACAGTGAGATCCAGGAAAGGCTCCAAAACTACACAGAGAAACCCTGTCTCGAAAAACCAAAACAAAACAAAAAACAAAAAACAAATAATAGTTTTATTTTTCCCTAAATAACCAGAATTTCCTATGTATCACAACTCTTAGGTACTCACAACTTCTCGATCCCTGGGCTCAGATAAGCTAACACCATCCTTATTTCTTGCTCCAAATCTGCTAATCCTTAGCAACTGCTAAAACTGCAGCTCTGTGGTGTGGTGCAGTGGCACAGGTCTGTGATCCCAGCAATGAGATACAAACACTGTCTCAAAAACAAACAAACAAACAAACAAACTGGAGCTAGAGAGGACTCAGTGTTTAAGAACACACAGTAGAGAGCCAGGTGTGGTGCACACACCTTTAATTCCAGCACTCATGAGGCAAAGGCAGGCAGATCTCTTGAGTTTGAAGCCAGCCTGGTCTACAAACCAAGTTCCAGGGCAGCCAGAGCTACACTGAAAAACCCTGTCTCAAAAACCAGACCAAACCCCAGGCACTGCTCTTGCAGAGGACTGGAGTGGGAGTCTGAGGTCTACGTCTGCTGGCTCACAACCACTTCTGATGCGAGTGCCAGGGCGGCCAACACCATTTCTGGCCTCTCCAGGCATCCCACATTAACATGGCACACACACCCCAATCTTTTATTTTTATGTTTAGGCAAAACACTTGCATTCAGCTCCAGGGATCTGTCACCTCTGATCTCTGTGAGCACCCCCACCAGTAGACACACAGCTCTACGCTGACATATACACACACAATTAAATAAAATTACAAACAAAAAAGCTAAACCAAACAAAAAACCAATTCGGCTTCACAAAGATATGATGTCATTCAAAGAGATCCAGCGCCATCTAATGTTGAAACTGAACCACGTGCAATAAGTAGTTCACAGAGCACCTGTGCTTCTCTCCAGAGGGCAGAACAATCCCTATGCCCCTGTGACTTTGCCTCAAATGTGACAGCCGTCTGGGAACACTGGATTTAGTTTATTAGGATAGTCTTGTTCTATTATAAAGATAGGACCTAAGTTATTAAAGAAGGGTTCCTATTAGTACTTACTAATATAATATTTAGGTGACATAGTTTTCAAATGTTAAAATAAATAATCCTTTCAAATGTATATTTGTACAATTATTCACTTATTTACCCAAATAATTTTAATTACATGCAAGTCAGTACCAGGAACTACTGGAAATGCTGGGTAACAGCATTCTATAGTGAACAAGTTAAAAAAAATCCTCTAAGAGTGGCAGGCTATTAAAACAGAGGGCAAGGGTTCCGGAATAAAGGATGCTATTAAATGGTCAGGGCAGACATCTAAACACAGACCCCACTGACATGAAGAACGAGGCATAGAAGAGGTCTGGACAATGCTATCCAAGCAGCAGAGACAAGGATTAAGTAGCCCCTGAAGCAGTAACAAGCTTGTTAAAAGACAAGCCGGTCAGAGTGGCCAAAGGAAAGCAAGGGGACTAGAGAGACGGCACAGTGGTTAGGAGCGCTTGTTGCTCTTGCTGAGGACCAGGGTTTGAGTCCCAGCACCCCACGGTAGGTCTAGTTCCAGGGGATCCAATGCCCTCTTCTGACTCTCCCAGGCACCAAGTACACATATGGTGTACATACATCCATGCTGGCAAAACATTCACACACATAAAATAAATAAATCTAAACAATATTTTTAAATTTTTCTTTTTTTCTTTTTGGTTTTTCGAGACAGGTTTCTCTGTGTAGCTTTGTGCCTTTCCTAGCACTCACTTGGTAGCCCAGACTGGCCTCGAACTCACAGAGATCCGCCTGGCTCTGCCTCCCGAGTGCTGGGATTAAAGGTGTGTGCCACCACCGCCCGGGTAAAAATTTTTTTTTTTTTAAATTTTGAAAAAAAAAAAATCTAACCAAACCAGGTATGGTGGTGTAAACCTATACTCTCAGCACTCAGAAAACTAAGGCAGAAGAATCACCATTTCCAGGGCAGCCTGGACTAAACAGTGAAATTCTGTTTCAAAACACCAAGAGCTG
>CABHPR010123171.1:0-21391 GCA_902168415.1 Peromyscus melanophrys
GTACAGAGATCCGTTAGGGTGTCTCTTGGTACTACCATATCCTGTGATTAAAGTCAGTGGGAAACTACAACAGCCCCTTTGGGAATGAAGATATAGGTCATTCCTCCAGGAAAAGAGCTAAGACCTGATGAAGTTCTTGCCAAGGGTGGAGGAAATACAGAATGGGTAGTAGAGGAATGTAACTATAAATACCAGCTAAGGCCATGTGACCAGTTGTAGAAATGAGGATTATAATAAAAATGAGTGGTTCTGTTATATTTTATAAAGAATGCATTTGTACAGATATTAATGTTTTGTTACTCAGTTTTTCCAATTATGTTATATAACATCAATTAAGAAAAAAATCAATGGTTATCATATTTAAGTTTGAGATGCTAAGATGTCTCCCCCTTGAGGGACATTGCCACCTATTCTAAACTTTTAATGTATTTGTGGTTGTATGAGGGACAGTTATATTATATTAGGTGTAATTATGACCTGATTATTGTTTTCAGTTGGAAATTAAGCATGACATGAGGAGATACCATTGTGCATCAAGTTGACAAGTAGACTTTTGATGGTTATTCTGGGTTGTCAACTTGACTACATCTGCAAGTAACTAAACACAAAAATGTAAGGGCACATCTGTGAGTGATTTTTGCTTAAATTGAAGTGGGAAGATCCATTTCTAATCTGGATCTTTGAGGTAGGAAGACACACTTTTAACTAGCCAGATCTTTTGAGGTGGGAAGCTCCATTTCTAAATTTGGCCCACACCTTTGCTGCAAGCCTACATAAGGACAGGAAAGAAGGAAGCTTTTGCTCTTTGCCTGCTTGTTCTCACCTCACTATCAAGTCCACTCCTTCACTGGCATTAGAGCCTCCTTCTCTGGGATTCTGGCATATACCGAAGATCAGCTGAGACATCCACCCTTGTGGACTGAACAGCTACTGGATTCTTCCACCTTCTGTTCATAGGCAGCCATAGTTGGATTAGTCAGACCAAAGCCTGTAAGTCATTCTATGTATTTATTCTGTAAGTTCTGTTACGCCAGAGAACACTGACTAATGCATTTTACAATCCAACTTGCCCTCCCCCCACACACTTTAAGACCTGAGGTTCTATCAGAAATAAAAATAAGCCAGATACGGTGGTTCAGACTTTAACCCCAACACTGGGGAGGCAGAGGCAGGCAGATCTCTGAGTTCAAGGTCAGTCTGGTCTACATAATGAATTCCAGGACAGTTAGGGCTACATAGTGAGATCCCCCATCTCAAAAATAAATAAACAAAAATAATCTTTACTGGAATGATGGAAAGAAATGGCAAATATAAAACACTGTTAATATATATTAACCTCTTTGTAAATGCTAGATCGCCTCTTAAATAACAAGTCAAGTCTCTACGTATCATTTAGAATTGTGGGAGCTGTACTACTGGAGTCTCCACTAAGGTAATGGGGTTTGGGTCACCTTAGAGTGCTCTGCAGGGGCAATGTTTTGTGGAGTTGTCAGGGTAGATCCATCCAGACCCCAGACTGGTAAAGTGACCAGTGTGTAACTTTAGCTTGGGAGAATCAAAAGCATGTCATCCAAACCAGGAGATCTGTAGACAGAAAAATGGTGCAGGATTGCCTAGAGCCTTGAGGGTCCAACTTCCACCTTAGGGTGTAGAGAAGATGAGACACGGACTCAAAGAAGATTCTCATGCGTCATGATTTAGTCTTTGCCCGGCTGGGTTTTAGATTTAGTCAGAACCTGTTATCCCTTTTTTCTTTCCCATTGTTCCCTTTAGAAGGGAATGTCTATTCTACACTCATTTTATCATTGAATATTTTTAAAATTATTTTATGTGTAAAGCTGTTTTCCTGCCATGTATTTCTGTGTACCACATGCATGCAGTGTCCATGAGGGCCAGAAGAAATCATTGGATCCTCTGGAACTGGAGAAACAGAAGATGAGCTGCTGTGTGGGTGCTGGGAGGCTAACTCTGGTCCTCTGGAAGAACAGTAAGTGCTCTTAACTACTAACCTACCTCTCCAGCTCCCTATCATAATATTTTTTAAGCATATAACTTGTTTGATTTTATAGGCTTACGACTGGTAAGGAATATGTTACAGGATGAACTATACCTTGAGTCTCATCTATATCTGATTTAGATGTTTAAGCAAGACTTTGAACTTAAGATTTTAAAAGCTGTTAGTAATGCATCAAGCCTTTGGGGAATGAAGGTATGTTACATACATGAATTTGGGAGTGGAGATAGCAGGGGCAGAATGGCATGTTTTGAATGTGTCCCTGCAAAATATATGTTGAGGAGGTAAATGGGCTACAAAGGGTTCTCTCAATAATGGGAGTAAGGCCTTCAAAAGGGCTTTAAAAATAGTTCAGCTCTTGTGCCCTTCAGTAACTTCAGCCAAGTGAGGACTTGGGTTTATCCCTTATGGAGGATGCAGTTAATAAGAGCTACCTTCAAAATGGACATTGGGCCCTCACAAGACATTTAGAGATGTCTAAAAGTTTTGACAAGACATTTCTGAGGATTAAAATCTGGGAGAAAAAGTCATATATTTTAGACAACAAGGAACAGAAAATTATTTTATAGCTCAGATCTGACAATGTCTATAGAAGAAGTAAAACTGAAAGCAGAAACCACCAGCAATCATTTTAATACCAGTAGCTTCAACAGAAAAAAAAAAAGAATGAAATGTTCTATCTACTCTACATAGAGAATCCGTTGATGTCTAAAAGAAAAAAGGTAGAGTGTTAAAGAGGTTATTTACAGCTTAAGTGAAAGTAATTTTTTATTATAAAGTTTTTAGTGCTCTTATTCACATATATACTTAACATTTAATAACAGTACTTTAAAATATTTTTTTATTTTTATTTTATATTTGTGAATATTTTGCCTGCATGTATGTATGTGTACAAGCATGCCTGGAACCTGCAGAGGCCAGAGAGGGTGTCAAATCCCCTGAAACTGGAGCTACAGAAGTACTAAATTGCTATGTGGGTTCTGGGACTGAACCTAGGCTCCCTGCAAGAGCAATAAATGCTCTTAACTCCTGAGCTGTCTCTTCAATCCCTGTGATAGTACTTTTTATATTTATATTTTGAAACAGGGTCTCTAGCCTAGGTTGCTGCAAACCATCAAGGATAACCTAGAACTGATCCCCTGGTCACTACTTCCTAAGAGCTGAGATCACAGGCATGCACCACCACACCTTGTTTGTAAACTACTAGGGACTGAACCCAGTGCCTTGTGTATGATATAAAAACGATTCTACCACCTAAGCTACATCTCCAGCCCACAGATGTATTTTGTAAAAAGCAGTACCCGTAATAAAGTACTTTTGTGCTTCAGATGAGTTAGTACTAGCCATTATAAAATATTACTTTTTGTATATTAATTATCAGAAAGTATTGCAGAGTACCTATGATAAAAAAGAGAAAAGAGCCAAATTTAGTCTTATTTGTGATTTTTAAGCTCCCTGGTTAACAAATTGGATGACTTTAAATATCATACATCAGTTACCTTTCTTATCAGTATAAAGAAAAACCAAGTTATAAAACAGCCTCTAAACAATTTTTGAATTAAGGAGATTGTTTCCTTTCTATGTAAGCCTGTTAATTTTCTTCTTTAGTCAACACTAAGCAAGAATAGACCAATTTTACTTATATATTTCTTTTCAACAAAGAGACTATTACTATCTTCTGATCATATAATGAAAAGACTCTTGGGACAAGGAGTAGAGGTCCATTGTAGGACATTTTCTATAACTCAGTATTTATGATTTATAAATGGCAATCAGCTTACAAAACTCAAACGTTTTGTTTTATTACTGATTCTTCTGGAAAGATGGTCAAGAGAATTTACTTAAATTTTTTAAAAAATATATTTAGTTTCTCATAGGACAACAGCAGAAATCAGTGACAGGCAACTTGGTATGAGTAATAAAACAATTTCACATTTTATGGAATAGTGTAGTGTTTGAAACTCTGCATGTAACCTCATCATAGCCAAAAGATGTGCAAGGACTGCTTATTATTCCCCCTATCTCCTCTCATTCTTCCTTTTTGAAATACAGTGTTTTGGCTGGCTATATGGCCACTATGCTAGAGAACATACTAGCAGCCTTCCTTACTATTAGGTGTGACCACATCACCAAACTTGAGCTCTGCTATGTTCCTTCTTCATTAGGGGAAGAGAATCAGAAGTCGGGCTCTTTCTTCCAAACACACCATGCTAGGATGGTAGTAGCACTGAGGCAAGAAAAACGCCACAAAGCATCCTGCCATTCTGAATATGACTTTTCTTTAGGAGGCATAAACTTGGTTGCTGTAGATCACTGGTTTTTCCAGCTCTTATGACTTATTTTGGGTTCATCTTTATATATTTGATGCTTTCATGTGGGAATGTAGGCCTGAAACTTTGTAGCCTCTCATTATGAATGTCTCTCAACAGGTCAAATCTCGAAGTGCAACATTAAAAAGAGCGGCTGTGTTCATTCACTTCTCTGCCATCATTGGTTCTGTTTTTTTCTCTTACTCTGTAATCATTACTTACCACCACCTTTTATCACATCAAAAGTCATCTCTTTGCAGATAAGCCCCTATTTGCATTTCTAAGTCTAACTTTACTTCAAAGACCCATTGTCAGCTGCTTGCTGAGAATCTTCCCTAGCTGATCTGCTACTCCTTAGTCTCACTATCTAAACAAATAAAACAACAATCCCCTTTACCAGTATCAACAAAAATTTTGTATTTCTACAAACTACCAAGACTGAAAATCTTGGAAGTGGTAGACCATTTTTAAAACCTCAGGTTGGACTTCAAAGCTTTTGCTCTTATTATTGAAGTTACAAAATGCGTCATTTTGTTACTACAGATTCTAAATGAGCTTGTTTTACCTGAAAAATTCAATATTACATCTCAAAGTATATAGAAGACAGAAAATTAGTGAGTTAGACTTGGTAATTTATAGAACAAATGACCACATAAGAAAATCTCCAAAACGCTAAAACAAATGTAGGCAACAGCCTTGTCTGAGAAACACAGTTTGCATCTAAGAGCACACTGACCCTTGGCACACTAAGAGGGAAATGAACTGCACAACAGATGTTTCCACCTCAAGGGTCTGGGAATGTGCTGTTTCTTAAGATGTAAGACTTGTTCTGTTCCCATATATTTTTCTAGCAATACTTCCTTGTCTTTGTTCCCTCTGGTGATCTATTTACAAAACATTGTATTTCCTTATAAACATGGTTTAATGGTTGTACAGTATCTTTGCACACAATTGCTGCTAATAAAATCTCAGTACCGGGAACACCGCATCCTTCGAGCTTTTCTTTGGGTTCCCTTGCCTTGAACTAATGAAAATTCACATTGTGGACTCTATGTTTTATTTCATGGACTGAGCTCTGCTATCCACAGTACACAGTATTTTTCCCAAAAAGATGTTACAGGAAAAGTTAAGTTTAAAAAGATAATAAGCAAGGTCAAATATGAAAACCAATCCAGAATGGCTATTTTATTACACTACAGATTATGTAAGGGCTAATAAATTTCAATTTTAGCACCTGACATACCACTTCAAACTAAGGACAATTAAATTGCTTTCCAAGGATACAAATACCTCAAATGAACCTGTGTGATATTGCATAGATCCACAAGACTGGACAATGAAGCAGGATGTGGGACAACAGAAGGACAAACACCATCCCAGCCTATCATTTAGTTCTGGACCATCGACTACATGAAACACAGGGCATGTCTCTCTTTCAAAGCTGTTACTATCTGACATTTTGGTCATTCTCTCCTACTCCTCAGCTTTGGTTCTTTCACACAGCTTCTCTAGATCCTATTAGTCCTGCCATCACTTTAGGAAGTGTTCTACCTCCTCAACCCTTTCCAGCTACCTACTCTTATGACTTGAGCAGACAGGGTTCTGAACCGTGCTCAACTGGTAACAGTCTTTTCACTCTTACAAATGACCTCAGCCATCAAACACCTTTTCATTCTTAGTAGCTTCTTTGTAGTTTCAGCTCATGTCTCAGGGTACATAATTTACATCACTTCCGTTTGTGCTTATAATTCTTTTACTCTCAATCCTGAATTAGCATCTTAATGTGTAAGCACACCACTTAACTCCAGATCTTATCTACAGCTGCTGAAAAATAACCAGCAAACATATACACTATTATTACTAAAAACTCGATTTGAATATAACATTTTTTTTCTTATTTCTTACTCTCAAATCAAATTTTTTATGACAATCCCTCTTTTTTTTTTTTCTACCACTTCCTCCAACATCCACGTGTTTATCTTCGAATGCACGAGGGAAGAGTGTGTGTGTGTGTGTGTGTGTGTGTGTGTGTGTGTGTGTGTGTGTGTTGGTCTTGTTCCCTCCAGTCCAGAGAGAAGATTTCTTTTCTATTCCTGGTTGGTTTCTAACCTAAGCTGTTTTTATTTTCAAAAACAACCCAGTGGCTGCCTTCCTTTTATCTTCTTTCTTGTACTTTAAATACCTGATGCCCTGTATGCTAGACAAAGCCTCATGCCTCTTATACCTCACAGGGACTTTGCTTTGTTAGTAGACAAGAAAGTAAAAATAACAAGAACAATAAGAAATTCGCACAAAAATACCTTGATATAATGTGAAAGTAACACATGCACATGTTTCCCCAAAAAATAAGCAAGTAGAGCTCGAAGAGCAGCAGAGGCTACTTTTAAATAGAAGACATCAAGAAATCCCTTGAGGAGGTGGCATCTGAAGAGAGAGCTGCAATCAGTATGGAAGGAAACCAAAGCACTAAGGGAGAACCACCTTAGTAACTGCAACTGGAAAGGCCTAAGGAAAGAGGAGGATGTGAAATTTTTCAGAAAACGTGTGGTAGGAAGACTGTTAGGGAGGAGAATGGCAAGAGAAAAAATATCTATTAGGGGCTAAATGTGTCTCTGTACTGACAGGCAACAGTGCGGGCTTCTGAATTTATAGAAATCATTGCAAATTTTTGAGGTGGAGTATAATATAAATACAATTTAAGCAATCTTTTTCAAAGGATCATGCAGACTGTTGTGCAAGGAACTGAACACAGGACAGCAATTATTCTTTCTACCTCCCTCCAGCTCTCTGTCTCTCTTCAGGTCACTCATCCTAAAAACAGAAAACACTTCTCTAGCCTCCACAAGCTTGTGCATCATGTAGTTTGATGTCTTTCTGCTTCATTCCCCAGTTCTCAGTGTACTGTGTTCCCCTCTCCACTAACAACCCTGTAATTCAACAACCTCTATACATAGCCAAACACAAGCCACTGTCCACTCTCCTCTTACCAGGTCTCTGGGCTACCTCACTGGGCTAACTACTCTACCCTTCCTGAGACCCTTCCCAGTGGCTCTTTTACTTTTCTTCTCTAATTTGTTCCTTGCTTTGTAGACTATTTTTGTTGTTGTTAAGTCTCTTTAATGGCCCCCTTTTATGTTTCTTTAAAATCCTGGTGTTTGCCGGGCGTTGGTGGCGCACGCCTTTAATCCCAGCACTCGGGAGGCAGAGGCAAGCGGATCTCTGTGAGTTCGAGGCCAGCCTGGGCTACCAAGTGAGCTCCAGGAAAGGCGCAAAGCTACACAGAGAAACCCTGTCTCGAAGAACCAAAAAAAAAAAAAAAAAAAAAAAAAAAAAAAAATCCTGGTGTTTGCTGGGTCCTTTGTATCTCTGAAATGCTTAAACTACATTCTAAATCTGTCTTCTCTTCCTTTCGCCCTAACCTAATCCTGTTCTTTAAATATTCCTTCAAGCTAAACATGCTAACTGAGAAACCCATTGAAGACCACGCAATCTTCTTCTAGTTATGTCTCTGTCTTAGTCACTGTTCTATTACTATGAAGAGACGCCATGACCACGGCAACTCTCAGAGAGAAAGCATTTAACTGGGGGCTGGCTTACAGTTTCAGAGGTTTAGTCTATCATCATCACTGCAGGAAGCAGATACTGGAGCAGTAGCTGAGAACTTATTCTGATCCATAGGCAGGGGATGGGGCAGAGGGCAGGGAAGAGAGAGAGAGACTGAGACTGACTGACTCTGGGCTTGAGACCTCAAAGTTCCCCCACATACATACACTTCCTCCAACAAGGCCATCCCCCTTAATCCTTCTAATCCTTTCAAATAGGGCCACTCCCTGGTGACTAAGCATTCAAATATATGAGCCTGTGGAGGCCATTCTTATTCAAACCACCACAGTCTCCAACATAGAACTCGTTGTAGGCCTACAGAACTGTAGTCATACTTATCCATCAGACGGTTCATCCATATGTTCCACAGGTCTAAACCTAAGAATCAGAACTGAATTATATATCTTATTTCCCCGTAACCAAACTCTAAGTTCTTCATCACTCTTGATTTCAGTCATCATGCATTAAACTAGTCATTCTAGACTCCACTGCCGTCACCTTCATAAGTGACCTATATTCAGGTGCCACCTGCTTTCTATTTTATCTCCTTAAGAAATTTTAGGTCACCAGGTTTTTTATTGGTGGATTCTGCTGGGGTATCCGCTGCAGATAAGCACTGGAGGGCCCCTGTTGCAAATCACCCTCTGGAGTGATGGAAGGATCTTTCTACTGGCACTTGGAAGAGACCCGATTTGGTGTTGGTGTGGACCCGGGGTTCTGTTTATGTCTTTCCTCAGGACACTGAGGTTCCTCTTTGGATTCCTGAGCACTGTGTGTGCCCTGTGGCTACTGCTGAAGCCCAACAAGACAGAGACCTATTGGGCCTTCATGAAAAACTCTCCCCTTCTGATACCAATGGGGATTGAGAGCCCAATTTGGCCAGCTTTGCCAAGCATTAACATAAGTCTAGGAATTGTAGCCATGCGGTTAGATTCTCCAGAAGAGCTGCCAGCTTAAGTCATGCTGGCATCAAGAAAAATGGGCCGTGGTGGTTCGTGTTCCTGGAGTTGTATCCATGCCAGTGGATGTCCACACGCTTCAGAAGAGAATTTGATATTGCTGCTGCCGTTGTTGCTGTTATAGCTGTGGTGGCCACCGCTGCTACTGTTTCTGGGATTACCATTTCATAATTGCTTACTATAGCTAGCACAGTGGAGACCCTGGCAACATAAGTAGCTACCATAGTTAGTTAATCTTTCATTCTATTGGGCATGATAAATTTAATTCAATAGTTATATACATTTCGATTAGCTTTGAAAATTATAAATTTATAAACTCAAGTTCCATTTGCTTTTGGGATACCATCTTACAAGGACTCCAACTTGCAGTAAGGCTCGTTAAGGAAGGGAATGGCTCAGTTGCCTTTAGCCTACTGGCTATGGGTGGGATAGGACCTCTGTTGGTCTTTTCTGTGTCGAACACACAGATTGCAAGTCCAGTGCCACTTTGAGATCTTTGGCAGCAGTTAACTCTGCAGCTCACACACGATTGAGCCTGTATGATAATGGGTATTCAGAGATGGGTAATGCCTGGGGGGCACTCACTAACCTAAGGCAGAGCGCCTATGTGGCCTGGGCAGGCGTCTCCATGATGGGTAAGGTGACCTGCTGACGTCCCATGCAACCTAAGTCAGAAGCTCATTTTTTAGTAAAAGGGGGACCTGTAGGGTCCTGGCCCCTGTTTTGGGTAACTGTTGCCTTGCTTGCTGACCTTGACTTTGATATCCTCCCTATGCTAATTCCCTGCCAGGTTCCACCCTCCTGAATGCTTAAGGGAAGTTCCTTGTCTGTGTATCCTGCATAATGGGCCTTAAGAGCTTAGATGCAAGATTGTAAAACATCGGTAGCGAACTTCTGCCCTCCGGAGTTCTCCCATTAATTAAGTTCTCCCTGTAATTAAGACCTCTCCCTCCTTCAATAAACAGCATTCGGCATTAAAAAAAAAGAATATAAGCTTGCAAGAAGTATCTAAGGTAGTCTAAGACATGTAGTAATAAGCTTGTAAGAAGTAAAGATGCTAGTTGTAAATGTAAGTTTAAATAAGAATTTGTAAATGTAAGTTTAAATAAAAATCTAAGAAGTAAATATGTAAAAAAAAAATAAAAAAAAAAAGAAATTTTAGGTCACCAGGTGGTGTTGGTACATGCCTTTAATCCCAGCACTTGGGAGGCAGAGGCAGAAAGATCTTTGTGAGTTTGAGGCCAGCCTGGTCTATACAGTGAGTTCCAGGATAGCCAGGGCAGTTTCGGGGGGTAGGGGGAGAAATTTTAGGTCTTTTCTTCAATTCACCCATAACTGCTAATTCAGTCCCTTGTTTTGAATTTTTAAAATAATTGCTATTCATTTTTTTTCTTTTTCTAAACCAAAATGCAATAAATGTACATAAACTTACTATCCAATATGTGTTAGTAAAAGTTTAATACATTACACAGTTATTAATACATGAATTTTACATTAATGTACATATTGGAATTTATAAAGTATGACTAGATGATTGCCATATTTTTATATAACTTGCACTTAGAACATATGTAACATGTCCTCAGTATGTTTACTGGGCTCTGTCAGTGTCAAGACTTTTCTAAAGCATATAGTTCTTTAGTAACTTTTCACTGAATAAAGATAGTAACTTTTCACTGAATAAAGATACAATGCATACTACTTAGTCATAGTCCTCATGATGGGCTGTTATCTTCGCAGCTTCTTTTCCTGTAATACCTCATCATACTTGATGGAGTCATAGGACCATCCTGTAGGACATGCACGGTACCAAACACTCCCTCAATTCTTGTTTTATGCAGACACTCAGACATAGACACAAGTACACACGTGTGTGTGATCCCTATCTTTTAGCTTACTATGCTCTTCCTAATCTTAGTCCAACTGAGAATTCATATTGTGCTGACCTGACTCACAAAGAAAGAATTAGATGCCTTTTCTCTGGGCCACACACTACCTGCTTGATCTTTTCTGTAATGCCTGATAATAGTCAGATGATAGCCAGTGACCCTCTTTTCTGTTTTTTAAATTATACATGAATAACCATTTTATTTATTACTTATTTGAACTTTTAAAAGTTCTTAAAGGTATAAATAATGTTTTACTTATTTTAGTATTCTCAAAACTTCATCATCTTCTTCCCTAGTTCTTAGCTACCCTAGAACACAAATAGAACTGTTGTCTCTTAACAAACCTAATTGTAAAGTAGGAAGAATAAAATGTGGGTGGTGTTTGTTTATTTTTTTGCTAATTTAAATCATTTTTTAAGGCCCTGTCATATCATGCCCCTCTTCTTCCTAGCCTCTTTTTTTTTTTCTCCTTTTTTTTTTTTTCCAGCTGAGGATCGAACCCAGGGCCTTGTGCTTGCTAGGCAAGCGCTCTACCACTGAGCTAAATCCCCAACCCTCCTAGCCTCTTAAAATGAGAAGATTTAGAATCTTTAGTTCACTAAATAACAGTATTCTTTTGCAAACGATGAGAAGATTCACAAAGAATAAAGATGGCTTTTGTAGGATTCAGGAAGGTATATATAGAAATAGTAGCTGGATCACCTAGAAAGGAAGAAATTGTGTAGGTGACATACTATATTTACTGAAAGAACAAAGGATTTCATGGATAGCATATTTCTTTTGACTTCAAAATTTCATGTAATTTTTTTCATATGTATCTGTATGTGTGGTATGTATGCTTGTATGTTCATGTTGGTGGGCACATGTGCAAGTGTGTGCATATGAAGGTCTGAGGTAGATGCTGAGTTTCTTCAATTACTTTCTACATTATTCATCCAGGCAGGGGCTCTCAACTGAACCTGAGAGCTTGCCAATGTGTCCAGTATGATTATTTGGCTTTCAAGAGTTAGAATTACAGCTAGATCACTATGCCCACCCAACATCTACACAGGTTCTGGGAATCAAATCTGGCCCTCATGCTCTCATGGCAAGTACTTTAAACCAGTGAGCCATCTGTCTGGCTCCTCAAGGAAATTTTGTTTGTTTGTTTGTTTTTCAAGACAGGGTTTCTCTGTATAGTTTTGGTGCCTGTCCTGGATCTCGCTCTGTAGACCAGGCTGGCTTCGAACTCACAGAGATCTGCCTGCCTCTAACTCCTGAGTGCTGGGATTAAAGGCGTGTGTCACCAATGCCACCTGGCTCCTCAAGGAAATTTTTAACCAGAAGAATCAGTGTAAGATCCGCGACCTCTAACTGCCAATGGAGGAATAAGCTAACATTCCTCCTAGTAGATCTCTTGGCTGTTATTTTTAAAGGCCTACTTGCAAAATTGGTTCTTTTATATCTGGGAAACTGGCTTTTAAAACATTCCTATGTGGTAAGCCTAACTGCTGAGTCAGCTTATTTAGACAGCATAATAACATTTATGGTGGATCTACTTTCCCTGAGTTTGGACTTCTGATGACACAGTGTATCTATGAAGCCAGCTCTGAATTCAAAAATAACAACAAAACCCAAATAATTGTGACTCTTATGTGGAATTTCTTATGCTTTGCACATATGTGACAGAACTTGGAAGCCGGAGGGAAAGTGTACAGAAGACTGAACAGATTCCTCTAGACCCTTTCACATATCTTTTCCCATGATTCCTCTGGTTATGAACTCATGCCACATCACTATAATCATTTATCATCTTCCGTTCTATTTTTAACTGTCATAAAGAATGGAAGACAGTAAATTAATAACAAATTTAGTTCAGTACATGTTAAGACTTTAGTCTTCCTGTTATGCAAATGACAACATAAAAAAATGCAAAGAAACAATGCAAAACTGAGAAGCAGTGATAAAAGTCTTTCAGCCATAAAATGACTTTTATAGTTATTTCTTTCTTATATAAAAGAAATAGTGACATTTAAAAGTTACATATGGAGAAACAATGTTCTATCTTTCTTAATCATAATCTCTTTAAAATCAAACCAACCTTTCCCATAGGACACAAAATGTTTTTAAAAGGTAACAAATAAAAATCTCAGTGTTCACTCATTACCACACTTTCGTGTTTTAGTAATGCTAGTTCTCCAGATAGTTTCCAACAATCTAACATTCTCAGTTCTCAACCTCAGTTTACCAGAGAAACAGTCAATTTTCAAACCCCAAGCCCCACACCTTTTGCTGCAGCTCTCTTAGTGCTGAATCTCTATCCATGCACGCTTGTCGGAAGGCTTCATAGGCTCTATTGAGTTGCTCACCAATGTTTTTATCCATTCCTCGTTGTCCTGTAGCATCACTATAAGGGATGGTAAGAATGCCAACTCTGGAAAATACCAGAACAACTTGGACAGTTATTAACGTCATACACATTTTTAAAATGCTTCCTAAAAAGAGCCCTATAAACACAGTGCTAGGTGATATCATGGTTTACAAAAACATAAAAGTTTTACCTGAAATCATGACATAAAGTACAAAATCTACAGTATTAAGTAAAATATTCTTTACTAATATTCCAGTTCTTAAGTCATGGTCTAGTTCATGAAAATGCTACTTTGGGAATAAGAACCTGTAAATATCATCCAAAAATGGAGAAATATAAATGAGCATTTAATTATTAATACTTTAGTATAGAAATGTACAACATGATTAGTAATGTGGGAAGGGACTTTTTTTTACTAAATGGATCGTTACTTCTGCTTATAAGGTGAATTCTTGCTACACTGAATTAGAGCAAAACTAAATAGATAATAAATGTTTGTGGATGGAGTTCACACTGTTGTTATCACAGAGCAATTAAAATGTGTGAAAATGTTCTTATTTTAGAACAAAATCTAGGGAGAGCTGCTGTTGGATTGTACATTAAAAAAAGAAAGCTCACATCCCCTCAGTCTCAACTCCACTCCCTATGAGTTTCCTAACTTCCCTGCTGCTTCTCAACTAGAGAGGATTTTCTTGGAGGAGGTAATTTGGTTTTATCATCTCAGTTTGCCTAACATCTCTAATACATTCCTTGGCACTGGGCTGAGAACTCCTTAATGATTCTGACTCTTCCTGTGAAGAAAAAAACAAAACAAAACAAAAAAAAACAAAAAAAAAAAAAACCCAGAACCTTTCTTTTAGGATTTTCTAAAAGCCACAGGAGACACACAATTCTCTATTGGTTTTCAAGGATAACAAACTATTTTTTGAGGGGGGGGGATCTTTATAATATTGAAATTTTAAAACATTTATTTTATGAATATCTGTGTGCATGTGTTCACACACGGGTGTCACAGCACATATGTATAGGTTAGAGGACAACCTGCAGAAGTCTGTTCCCTTTTTCCACTATGTGGGCTCTGGGGATCGAACATTTAAATCATTATATTTAAATATAATTCCATAAAACAAAATCTAACATTTTCAAGTATATACTAGGGCATTTTGCTATGTGGTACAACTAGTACAATTTTGTGAATTTTTATCCCTGACAGAAACACAGAACCTATTAAAAGCTAACATCAGCCGGGTGGCGGCGGCGCACGCCTTTAATCTCAGCACTCGGGGGGGGGGGGGCAGAGCCAGGCAGATCTCTATAAGTTCGAGGCCAGCCTGGTCTATAGAGCGAGATCCAGGACAGGCACCAAAACTACACAGAGAAACGCTGTCTCGAAAAACAGAGAAAAAAAGGAACAACAACAACAAAAAAAGGTAACATCAATTCCCCACCTTTCCTAGCAAATAATTGGTGTTTGAATAGATCTGCCTCTTTGTAACATTTTATATAGATGAAGTGATGACAGCTAGGGTCAGCGGTAGAGAGCTAATCTAATACGTTCAAAACCGTAGTTTAACCCATAATCATCATAAAAATAAATAAATAATGTAATCATACAACACAGGGCCTTAATGTGTGGTTTCTTTCACATATTTTTTTTCTGAGGTTCATCCATGTTGTAGAATATAACAATATTTTGTTCTTTTATACAGCTGAACATATTCCAAATATTGTATATTCACTGAATGGATATATGACATTTTGTTTATCCATGCCTCAGTTGCTCGATATTCAGTTTTTTTCTACTTTTAGGCTACTATGAATAAAGCTACTATGAACATTTGTGTATACATTAAAAATTTTAGGCTGGGCGGTGGTGGCGCATGCCTTTAATCCCAGCACTCGGGAGGCAGAGGCAGGTGGATCTCTGTGAGTTCGAGGCCAGCCTGGGCTACCAAGTGAGTTCCAGGAAAGGCGCAAAGATACACAGAGAAACCCTGTCTCGAAAAACCAAAAAAAAAAAATTTGTTTAAAATATTCTGTTATGTATAAAGGTGTTTTTGTTTGTTTTTTTGCACGTATATCTGTATACCACATGTATGCTCAGTGCCCAGAGGCCAGAAGAGGCCATCAAATCCCCTGGAACTGGAATTACAGATGGTTGTGAGCCAGCATGTGGGTACTGGGAATAGAACCTGGGTCCTAATGAGCAGCCATTATGCTCCAGTCCCATGTGAACGTGAATTTCTAGGTCAAATGATAATTCTATGCTTAACTTTTGGGGACCATCAAATTGCTTCCATAATGGCTGTGCAATTTTACATTTCTACTAGCAACGCACAAAGGTTCCTGTTGTATGGTATTTTGCTTGTGTTCTGACAAATAAAGCTTGCCTGGAGATCAGAGGGCAGAGCTAGCCACTAGTTAACCATAGAGGCCAGGCAGTGGTGGTACACACCTTTAATCTCAGCACTTGGGAGGAGGAAGCAGAAAGATCAGGAAGATCAGGCCACCCTGGGCTACAGGAGATTGAACCAATCTAAAAGAGAAACAAAGCCATGGTGGTGCATGCCTTTAATCCCAGCACTAGGGAGGTGGAGACAGGAATATAAGGTGGGTGGAGACAGGATTTCAGGGTCCATTCAGTCTGAGGATTCGTATAGACAGGATTGCCCCCATTTGGTCTGAGATTTCGTAGAGGTAAGAAGTCTCTAGTGGCTGGCTACTCTGCTTCTCTGATCTTTCAGCTTTCACCCTCCATATTTGACTCTGGGTTTTTATTGTTAAGACTAATTAGGATCAAGCTCCAGATTCCAATTTTTCTCCATCCTCATAACACTTCTTACAGCCCATTTTTTAAAAATGTAGTTCGTCATGACATCTATGAATCACAACAATGACCAGCATGGCAATAATGGCACTCCTATGTTGGAACTAACCAACAATTGTCTAATTGGACTCAAGGCCCACTTAACAGAAGAGAAATTATTCCTGGTATTAGATACCTAACCAGCTTCCCCAGGTTAGTGAGGTCACCAGTCTTAGAAGAGAACCTACTACCACCTCTTTACTGGACCAGCATAATTCCTAACTACATTCTAAATATTATCCTTATATTCACAGCTAAGTGTAGATCCCACCCTCATCACAGAAGCTTTGGCAAGTGAAAACCATCACAGAAAACCACAAGTGGACACAATACAGAGTTTAACAGATGGTTGGGAATCCCTGGTACATATGTACCACACATGTATGTACACATATATGCACCACACATGTACACATGTACACATATGTACAACACAAATCCTGCAATTAAGGCTCAAAGAACATCTTAAAAGATGGGGCAGAAAGAATGTAAGAGCCAGACGACTAGGAAGTCCGCTGTGAGACTGCCTCCTAGAAATGCCTGCCTAGTCGGGCAGCGGTAGCGC
The DNA here is from genome assembly GCA_902168415.1 of Peromyscus melanophrys. Classification (NCBI taxonomy): domain Eukaryota; kingdom Metazoa; phylum Chordata; class Mammalia; order Rodentia; family Cricetidae; genus Peromyscus; species Peromyscus melanophrys. Next base: position 16,556 of record CABHPR010123171.1, read on the forward strand.
ACACCTTTAATCCCAGCACTTGGGAGGCAGAGGCGGGCGGATCTTTGTAAGTTCGAAGCCAGCCTGATCTACAGAGCGAGATCCAGGAAAGGTGCAAAGCTACACAGGGAAACCCTGTCTTGGAAAAAAAAAAAAAAAAAGAAGAAGAAAAAAAGAAATGGCTGCCTAAACTAAATAACAGATATGCTAATGAAGAAGGGGCAAAATCTCCCAGGGTGGGGCAGGGGGTGTACAACTCCTAGGCAAAGAACTACAAGCAACTAATGACTGCTGAGTGGGAGAATGGGCCTCTCCAAGGATGAGTTCCCTAACTGGTTATTGTTGTGTGACAGATTTTTCCTGGGGAGAGTCAATACACACATCTATTCATAGGAAGCCTGTGACCGACCAGAGTATGGATCCCATCAAAGATCAGCTTGGTAAAATCAATGAGTTTTACTGTGATTACTTACAGGAATATGGGTGAGGGGTTATTTAAAGGACCAGAAATGACTTGGTGACACCAAAGCCTACCCCAGCAAGGGTGATAGCTCACAAAAGCTGGAAACCTGAAGCATATTACACAGCCTACACGCAGCTCAACAGGTTGGAAGGTGTTCCTTCCAGGTGGCTCAGCCAATTCCTTCTTCCGGATTGCTAGGCTGGTCCCTGCTTCTTCTAGGCTTTTGGGCTGGTCAGAATCTTCTCTGAAGCTTGGCTAGTCTGAAAGTGACTCTTGAGTAGTCTACTGTTTATGTACTCTTAGAAAGAGTAGACTAGAGAATCTGGTCAGTCTCGGGGACTTCCTGCAGCTACTTTGAGTTGTTTACTTCCTATCATAATGGAGCTTCTTTGTAGGATGGAGTGTTTGACCCCCACTTAGAAATCCTGTTGTTTCAGCTCCTTGTAAATAATCTGTCCTAAATAACCTGTTGCTTTACTTTCTTTTATAGCCCATGTCTTAACAAGTTGTCTTATAAGATTAACCTCAGAGGCAACAGCTACATAACACTTATCCAATACTAAGTGGTCAGCCTTGAAATCATAAACACATAAACAACAAAAATGGACTTAGTAGGTTGTATATTTGTGCACACACACACACACACACACACACACACGTAACAATAATAATCAAAGAAAAAGAGGCCATCAATTTAAGAGAAAATGTGGGGAGGAACATGGGGAGGGAGGTCATGGGAGATATTGGAGGGAAGGTAAGGAGTTAGTGATATAACTATATTTTAATTAAAAATATTTTTTAAAAAATGGATGGGACGGGCTGGAGAGATGGTTCAGAGGTTAAGAGCACTGGCTGCTCTTCCAGAGGTCCTGAGTTCAATTCCCAGCAACCACATGGTGGCTCACAACCATCTACAATGAGATCCAGTGCCTCTTCTGGCCTGCAGGCATACATGCAGACAGAACACTGTATACATAATAAATAAATAAATCTTAAAAAAAATGGATGGGACATTAGCCTGATTAAAAAATTATAGTTGTCCCACTGGGTATGAAGCAGTATCAAATTGTAGTTTTGGTTTTCCTTTCCCTTACGTTTAATGATAACAAACAGTCTTCCGCGTGCTTTTTGGCCATTTATCTTTGGAAAGAAGTTCCATTCAAATCCTTTGCCCATGTTCTAGAAGCCTTATTTTCCTTTAAAAACTAACACAGAACAATGGAACAGTCAACAAACAAAAGATCACTGTGTACAGTTTACAACCCCGGTGATTTTACGGCATTCTGGGTTTTTCACATGCATGAGGCAGAAACACTGGGGCTCTGCTCTGCATCTGGGGTTTCTCTTTGTGTTTCCTCTTCTCTTCAGGAGATGAACGACTGCTTATGAGAGGAATCATCTCAGGCAGAAACCATCACTAATGAAAACAGCTCCGTTCTCTTTCTTAACAGTATTCTTTGGCACATGGCATTTTAAACCTGAATGAATTTTAATTTACATAATAGTTTTCTTTTCTGCTTGCAATTTCTTTTAGTGCCATATCTAAAGAACTGTTGCCTAATACAAGAACACACACATTTTTCACCTGCTTCCTTAGAAGTGTTTTATAATTTTAGTGTTTACATTTGTTCTTTGATACATATAAGCTAATTTTATATATGATATGAGATAGTGTCTAGATTCAATTTTTAGTGTGAGGATATCTAGATGTCCTGAAACATTATTTATTGAACAGGTTATTCTTGCTGGGCAGTGGTGGCACATGCCTTTAATCCCAGCACTTGGAGGGCAGTGGCAGAGGCTGGTGGATCTCTGTGTTCAAAGCCAGTCTGGTCTACAGAGTGAGTTCCAGGACAGTCAGAGTTATACAGGAAACTCTTGTCTTGGAAAAAAACAAAAAACGAAAACAAAACAAAAAACAAGAACCAAAACAACAACAACAACAAAAACCAAAAACCAAACAAAACCCAAAAGATAAAGAAAAAGGAAGGTTATTCTTTTCCTCCTGAATAGCCTTAGCTACCTTGTTGGAAATCAATTGCCTATGTGTCAGTATTTGGTTTGTGGTGATGCTGGAGGTTGAACCCAGGAGTTCCATGGTAAGCAATGAGCTCAGCTATAACCCTAATTCCACAATGCTGTTTTAAATACAGAGGCAAAACAATACTTCAATACTAGCAACCAAATCCTATCATTTAAAGATACTAAATACATTCCTAAGTAACTTGTCAGGCTTAACAACAATTTCTAGGTTTGAATTGCAAGGATCATAATGGTAATTACTTTCTGAAGAACTGAAGGAATTGTGATTCTCCACTTGCTCTGCTTAGGAATTTAATTCCCATTGATACCTCTGGTAGATGAAAAAGATGATCCTGTTAGGATACTTAATGTGGCTAAGATGTTTCTTACCCATAGGTATTAAAGAAACATATGCAATTAGCATTAATATAAAGTGCCACTTTGAGTACTTTATTTAAAAACTTTCTCATTCAAGAAGTATTTAAGGATATGCACTTGGGGCCCTTACCACTCCTGGGAGTTCTTTCTCACTTATCCCATGTTTGCTCTGTTTTTAAAAAAGTATTTAAGACTGTTTACACAAAAAAAAGTTAAAATAAATAAGGAGGAAAGAAAAGTATATAGGTAGTCACAAAGACTATAATATACTCAAATACAGTAATACACAAGCGCAGAGATTAGAAGTTAGAAGTTATGTACATACAGCAATTTGCCAATGTAAACCACACCTCTATTTTAAAATCTGGGACATGAGAGCCTTGAACTGGGATTCTATCAGGTTTAATACTCTGTTCTGTTATTGGCTAACACTTAATTATTGGTCACTAAATTTTTGGTGACTCAAGTTTCTTTCTTATCAGTACAAAAATGATGTTTGGATGAGATTTCTTTCTTTTTTTTTTTTTTTTTTTTTTTTTTTTTTGAGACAGGGTTTCTCTGCATAGCTTTGCGCCTTTCCTAGAACTCACTTGGTAGCCCAGGCTGGCCTCGAACTCACAGAGATTCGCCTGGTTCTGCCTCCTGAGTGCTGGGATTAAAGGCATGTGCCACCACCGCCCAGCTTGGATGAGATTTCTAAGTAACTTACTTACTCTACAGCTCTTTACTCTGAATGAAAAATGTATGTCTATTCCATCAAAAAAGCATATTCCGGTTTTTTAAAATCTAAATGCTATATTAAAAATGCTCTCATATTTTCTTCATATCTAAGTAAATCATGGGGCATTTTCAACACTCTAGGTTCTTGAATGATATCATATGAATGTCATTAAGAGGAGCTGCTAAGTAAATTCCACATGGGCACATACTACTTGCTGAAATAAAAATATAAGCTGAGGAATTAAGTTTTGGTTGATACAAATAAGTAAATGTTACATTTTATTCAACCAAGAAGGGAAATGTGTGCTAGATTAATGACACTGACCAGAGGAAAAAGAAGGTCTCTGGGAGTAGTTACATGTAAATTACATTTTGATGTGCTTTTTGAAAAAAAATCACTCTTCAAGAAAATACTTTTCATTTGAAGTAAACATGCTCAAATCCAAACCTCATAATCAATCACTTCCTTCTCTTAAATTATGTTTTTTTAATTTTTAGCAGGTACTGATGAGGGGACTATATTCTGGACATTCACAAATGGCTATAACTATCAGAAAGCTGTCTTTTTCATTTATTTCAATTTTCAGCTGGATGGACTCTTGTGGTGGTAAGGCTCCCAGAAAAGGTAAAACAAGAATTAAGAAGCTCTGCTCCTTGACACTGAAGTTGCTAGATTAGGTCTGCACATCTCATACTTCAATTGTTTTATGAAGAAGAAACCATTTGTCTGGGTTAACTACTGTTGTGTAGGTTTCTAAAAGAGAAGAGATAAGCTATAACCAATTCAGTATAATATTCAAGACAGGTTCAGTGCTGAACACATAGCACATGATGTCTCCTAGGAGACAAATAGGTAGTCACAAATTAAACCTCATAATTTAGTGAGGTGGACACATAAGAAAATAACCAACTTAAGAAGTTAGTTAAATGTCAGATAAAAGGTATGATCATACTTTAATAGGGATTTGTCTAGCAAAAGAAATATTTGCAAGACTTCATCTAATGGAGTTTTGTGCATTTTTGTGTTAGAAAAGAAGAATGAGCTGTTAAAGAACTAAAAAGATAAAGGTTCAAGTAAAAGGAAAATTTAAATTAGAAGAATTGTGAAAACTTCATATAGGATATGACAAAAATGGGCCCTAAAAGACTTCTGAAGTACTGAATTAATAGCATTCACTCAGAAATAGCAAAGGCACAAAGAGGCTGTATTTGGTGACTGGAGCATTCTATTTATTTATTTATTTATTTATTTATTTATTTATTTATTTATTTAT
>CABHPR010123172.1:0-13570 GCA_902168415.1 Peromyscus melanophrys
ACAAAACTCAAACACACTGAACATGATAAAAGAGAAAGTGGGGAATAGCCTTGAATGTAATAGCACAGGAGACAACTTTCTGAACAGAATACCAGTAACAGGTACTAAGATCAACAATTAATAAATGAGACTCATGAAACTAAAGAGCTTCTGTAAGGCAAAGGACACCATCATTGGGACAAAGTCACAGCCTACAGAATGGGAATTTTTTTTTACCAACTCCATATCCCATAGATGACTAATATCAAAAATATAAAAGAACTCAAGAAACCAGAGTCACTGAGCCCTTGAATCAGACTAATGACTCTTCGCAATGAACACTTGCTAGTAAAAACATATATATATAAGGGTTTACTGTGTGACTTACTGTACTACACTACAGCTTCCATGATGAGATTTTTCCTTTTTTCCCCTTTTTTTGATTCTTTTTTCTCTTAAATTTTATTTTATTTTATTTTGTGGTGGAGGTTGCAAGGGCAGATGGCAGATATGAAGTAACAGGGAAGTAAATGGGATCAAGATGCATGATATAAAAGACAGAATGAATATATTAAAAGAAAGTAAAAACAAAAATAAAAACATAGCAATGAAAAAAAGAATTCAAGACACTAGATATCAAAAAACAAATATTCCTATTTAAAAATGGGGTAAAAATCTGTCTCAACTAGGGTTTCTATTGCTTCAACAAAACACCATGATCAAAAAGCAAGTTGGGGAGAGGAAAGGGTTTATTTAGCTTACACTTCCATATTGCTGTTCATCATCAGAGTCAGAACAGGAGCTCAACAGGGCAGGATCCCTGAGTCAGGAGCTGATACAGAGGCTGTGGAGATATGCTGATTAATGGCTTGCTTACTCTGGCTTGTTCAGCTTGCTTTCTTATAGAACCCAAGACCACCAGCCCAGGAATGGCACCACTCACCATGGGCTGGGTCCTCTCCCATTGATGACTAATTAAGAAAATGCCTGTGGCTGGATCTCATAGAGGCATTTCCTCAACTGAGGCTCCTTCCTCTCTGATGAGTCTAGGTTGTGTCAAAATGACACAAAACCAGCCAGTACAAGATCTAAACAGAGAATTCTCAATAGAGGAATCTCAAATGGCTGAGAAACACTTAAAGAAATGTTCAGCATCATTATCCATCAGGTAAATGCAAATCAAAATACTTTGAGGTTCCATCTTACACCTGTTACAATGGCTAAGATTAATAACACAATAACAGCTCATGCTGGCAAGGATGCTGAGCAAGGGGAACATTCCTCCATTGTCGACAGGAATGAAAACTTGTACAGCCACTATGAGAATCAATATGGTGGTGCCTCAGAAAATAAGGAATCAATCTACATCAAGGCCCAGCTATACCACTCTTACACATATATCCAAAGGATGTTCCATACTACCACAAGGACACTTGCTAAACCATGTTCACTGCTGATTTATTCATAATAGCTTGAAACTGGAAACAATCTAGATGTTCTTATTACATATATGTATGCATGTGTGTGTGTGTAAAAATACTTGTATGTGTATGAATATATATATATACATATGTATGTATGTATGTATGTAACCTGCTGAGTCCACTTTAGTTCTTTGTGTGTGTATGATTTCAGAGCTGACCACTGTGCATCAGAAAAACAATAAGAGGATATTCCCTGAGAGAGCCTAATTTTCCTTATTCTAACAGGTCATTAGTTAACTGTAATCTTTTTCTAGGGGAGAAACCCCTTTCATGTTAGTATGTCCACTGATATTGCCATTGTTTCAGTCTTGTTCATGCAGCCATTTCTAGGAGAGACTGTTTCATAGCATATTTTCTGGTATTCTGGCTCTTACAGTCCTTTCACCCCCTTTTCCTTGATGTTATCTGAGCCACAGATGCTGAGCTGTGATATAGATGTATCTACTGGGGATTAGCACCCCACAATCAAACCATCTCTGTATTGTGTACAGTTGTGTTTTCTATGATGGTCTACATTTGCTATAATGAGAGGCTTCTTTGATTGGGCATGATAGCTACACTTATTTGTGGCTATAAAGATAAGATCTAGAATGTAGTAAGGAATTATGCTCGTCATCAAAATGGTGGTAGTAAATTCTTTTCTAGCTTTGTGACCACCCTATCCCCAAGAACCTGGCTAAGTTTTCAATGCCAGGTATGATTTCCCTCCTATTAAGTGGGCAGGCTTTAAGTCCAATTAAACAGCTGTTGGTTACCAACCACATGTGAATGTCACTTATTGCATTTTTATTCATACTTTACCATGATGGTAATTGTCATGGTTCATGGATGTTTCTTTCCTCTACTGGCAAACTGAAGAATACTTTCTGGTACCATGGTGTTTAGAAAACAGGAAGGAAGCTTTCAGGTAATATCCAGCTCGTCACCAAATAATGTTTCCCAAAAATGAGGTGTCTTCAGCAACAGGAACCCTAAACCCCTGAGTGATAACTATAGGCTATATTGATAGTCTATATTGTTTGGGGAGTCCCTTTGACAATCCTAACCAAACATTTAAAAGGAGGTTTCTCATGCCTGTTACTGAGGGTTTTGTTAGTCTATGGTTCCTGTGGGGAACATTGTCGAGCCATGTGGTTGAACTTCCTTTAAGAATGTGGTGGGGGGGGGTGGATTTCAAATGGCCAAAAGACATTTAAGGAATTGCTCAACATCCTTAGTCATCAGGGAAATGCAAATCAAAACAACTCTGAGATACCATCTTACACCTGTCAGAATGGCTAAGATCAAAAACACTGAAGACAGCTTATGTTGGAGAGGATGTGGAACAAGGGGAACACTCCTCCACTGTTGGTGGGAGTGCAAACTTGTACAGCCACTTTGGAAATCAGTATGGTGGTTTCTCAGAAAATTGGGAATCAATCTTCCTCAAGACCCAGCTATACCACTCTTGGGCATATACCCAAGGAATGCTCAATCATACTACAAGGACACATGCTCCAACTATGTTCATAGCAGCATTATTCATAATAGCCAGAACCTGGATGCAACCTAGATGCCCCTCAACTGAAGAATGGATTAAGAAAATGTGGTACATATACACAATGGAGTACTACTCAGCAGAGAAAAACAATGACATCATGAAATTTGCAGGCACATGCATGGAACTAGAAAATATCATCCTGAGTGAGGTAACCCAGACTCAGAAGGACAAACATAGTATGTACTCACTCATAAGTGGATACTAGATGTAAAGCAAAAGATAACCAGACAACAACCCACAACTCCAGAGAAGCTAGCTAACAAGAAAGATCCAAAGAGGGATGCATGGATCACCCTGGGAAGGGGAAGTAGATGAGAGCTCCATGAGTAAACTGGGGATGAGAGGTGGGCAATGGAGGGTAGGGGATAGGAGATGAGAACATAAGGGATGGGATGGTCAAGCTGGAACAGGGATGGAATGGGAAAGCAATGAAAGAGATACCATGATAGTGGGAGATATCATGGGGATAGAGAGAATCCCAGTGCTAGGGAAGTTGCCAGGAATCCCCAAGGATGACCCCAGCTTGGACTACTAGAAATAGTGGAGAGGGTGCCTGAACTGAACTGGCTTACCCCAATGACCAGATCAGTGAATACCCTAACTGTCATCACAGAGCTTTTCTCTAGTGACTGATGGAAGTAGATGCAGAGATCCACAGCCAAACACCAAGCAGAGCTCCAGGAGTCCAGTCAAAGAGAGAGAAGAGGGATTCTATGAGCAAGTGCATCAAGATCATGATGGAGAAACCTGCAGAGATGACCAAACCAAACTAGTAGGAACCATAAAAGTTGGATCAATGGCTGTGGAGCCTGCATGGGACTGGAATAGGCCCTCTGAAAGGTGAGACAGGTGTGTAGCCTGATCTGCTTGGGGGACCCCCTGGCGGTAGGATCAGAGTCCATCCCTGGTGCATGAGGGGGTTTTTTTGGAGCCCACCACCTATGATGGGACACCTCATACAGCCTTGAGGCGGGGGAGGGGGGAAAGTCTTGGACTTGCCTCTACTGGATGTACCTCCCCATGGGAGGCCTTGCCTTCCTGTGGGGAGGAATGGGGAGTGGGTTGGGAGGGGGAGGCTTGGGGGATGGGAGGAGGAAAGAGGGGGATCTTTGATTGGTGTGTAAAATGAATGGAAAATTTTTCTAAATAGATAAATAAAAAGAAGTAAAAAAAAAATGTAGGTGTGTGCTTACATGTATTGTGTGTAATTTTAGGTAATATGATTCCTTGAGACATTTATCAACCTTTTTTTTTGTTAGTTGTCCTCATCCCTCCTTCTGTATTGACCTCAATCTCTCCTCTACAGTTGGATACCCTTCCCATTTTTCCCATATTACACATAAACTCACTCATGCAGGCACACATACATATACATAAATCAAAAATAATAAATGAAATTATTTTAAAACAAATTTTGCATCATTGTTCATTAAGGAGATTGGACTGTTATTTTCTTTCTTATGTCATTCTTTGGTTGTATTGTCATGATAATAATTACTTCATAAGAAGAACTTGGTAGGGTTTGTTCATTTTCTATTTAATGCTTCTTTAAGAAATTCAACAAGATAGAAAAACCCTTAACTATACTAATTAAAAGACAGAGAGAGAATATTCAAATTAACAAAATCAGAAATGAAAAGGGGGACATAACAACAGACACTGAGGAAATCCATAGAACCATAAAGACACACTTTTAAAACCTGTATTCCACCAAATTAGAAAATCCAAAATAAATGGATAATTTTTTCAATAGGTACCACTAACTAAAGTTAAATCAAGATCAGATAAACAATTTAAATAGACCAATAACCCCTAAAGAAATAGAAGTAGTCATTAAAATTTCCCAATCAAAAAGAACCCAGGACCAGACAGTTTTAATACAGAATTCTACCAGACTTCCAAAGAAGAGTTAACACCAATACTCTTCAAATTATTCCACAAAATAGAAACAAAAGGAGCATTGTCAAATTCTTTCTATAAGGCCACAGTCACTCTGGTACATAGACTACACAAAGACTCAACAAAGAAAGATAATTACAGACCAATTTCACTCATGAACACTGGTGCAAAAATACTGGCAAAGCAAATCCAAGAACATATCAAAAAGATCATCCACTATAACCAAGTAGTCTTCATCCCAGAGATGCAGGATGGTTCAACATATGAAAATCTGTCAATGTAATCTGCCATATAAACAAGCTGAAAGAAAAAAAAAAAAAAACATGATCATCTCATTAGAAGCTGAAAAAGCCTTGGACAAAATATAACATCCCTTAATGATAAAAGTCTTAGAGAGATCAGAGATATACAAGGGACATAACTAAACATAATAAAAGCAATATATAGAAAGCTTATTGCCAACATCAAATTAAAAGAGAGAAACTCAAAAAAATTCCACTAAAATCCCGAAAAAGACAAGGTTGTCCACTGTCTCCATACATACTCAATCTAGGACTTGAAGTTCTAGCTAGAGCAATAAGACAACTAAAGTAAATCAAGGGGATACAAATTGGAAAGGAAGAAGTCAAAGTATCATTATTTGAAGATGATAAGATAATATGCATAAGAAAAAAAAAACTCCACCAGGGAATTCCTACAGCTGATAAACACCTTTCGTCAAGTGGCTAGATACAAGGTTAACTAAAAAAAAAAAAAATCAGTAGCTCTCTTATATACAAACAATAAATGGGCTGAGAAAGAAATCAGAGAACCAACACTCTTTGCAATAGCATCAGATAATATAAAATATTTTGGTGTAACTCTAACCAAGCAAGTGAAAGACCTGTATGACAAGAACTTCAAGTTATTGAAGAAAGAAATTGAAGAAGATATCAGAAGATGGAAAGATCCCCCCATGCTCATGGATCAATAGGATTAACATAGTAAAAATGGCCAACTTATCAAAAGCTATCTATAGATTCAATGCAATCCCCATTAAAATGCCAACACAATTCTTTACAGATCTTGAAAGAACAATACTCAACTCCATATGGAAAAACAAAAAATCCAGGATAGCTAAAACAATCCTGTCAACAAAAGAACTTCTGGAGGTATCACCATCCCTGATCTCAAGTTCTACTACAGAGCTATATTAATAAAAACCACATGGTATTGGCACAAAAACAGACAGGTGGATCAATAGACTCAAATCAAAGACCCAGATGTAAACCCACACACCTCTGGACACCTGATTTTCAACAAAGAAATGAAAAAAAGAAAGCACCTGCAAAAAATGGTGGTGGTCTAACTGAATGTCAGCATGTAAAAGAATGCAAATTGATCCATATCTATCACTCTGCACAAAGCTCAAGTCCAAGTGGATCAAAGACCTCAACATAAATTCAGGTATACTAAACCTGATAGAAGAGAATGTAGGAAATAATCTCGAATTGGCACAGGAGACAACTTCCTGAACAGAACACCAATAGCACTGGCACTAAGATCAACAATTAATAAATGAGACCTCATGAAACTGAAAAGTTTCTGTAAGGCAACAGGACACCATCAATAGGACAAAATGGCAGCCTACAAAATAGGAAAAGATCTCACCAACCCCATATGCAACAGAGGGCTGATTTACAAAATATATAATCGAACTCAAGAAACTAGATATCAACAAACCAAATAATCCAATTAAAAATGGGGTACAGATCTAAACAGAGAATTCTCAACAGAAGAATCTCAAATGGCTGAAAGACATTTAAGGAACTGCTCAACATCCTTAGTCATCAAGGAAATGCAAAGCAAAACAACTCTGAGATGCCATCTTACACCCGTCAGAGTGGCTAAGATCAAAAACATTGAAGACAGCTTATGTTGGAGAGGATGTGGAGTAAGGGGAACACTCCTCCACTGTTGGTGGGAATGCAAACTTGTACAGCCACTTTGGAAATCAGTATGGCAGTTTCTCAGAAAATTGGGAATCAATCTTCCTCAAGACCCAACAATACCACTCTTGGGTCTATACCCAAGGAATGCTCAATCATACCACAAGGACAGATGTTCAACTCTGTTCATAGCAGCATTATTCATAATAGCCAGAACCTGGAAACAATCTAGATGCCCCTCAACTGCAGAATGGATAAGGAAAACGTGGTACACTTACACAATGGAGTATTAGACCTCATGTAATTTGCAGGCAAATGGGTGGGACTAGAAAAAAATCATTCTGAGTGAGGTAACCCAGACCCAGAAAGACAAGTACAGTATGTACTCACTCATAAGTAGATATGAGGAGTAAAGTACAGGATAACTAACCTACAATCCACAACCCCAGAGAGACTAGGTAACACAAAGGACCCAAGGGGGGATGCATGGATTTCCTTGGGAAGAGGAAATAGAAGAGATCTTCTGGGTAAACTGGGGGTGAAGAAGAGGGGGATGGAGGGATGGAAATTTGAATGAGCAGGTTGAGTGGGCTGGGTGCAGGAGGTGGGTTGGGGGCAGGAACAGAGGGGGGGGAATAGTGAATGAAAGAGACATCTTGATAGGGAGGACCATTTGGGGGTCAGGGAGAAATCTGGTAACAGGGAAACCCCCAGGAATCCACAAGGATAACCCCAGCTAAGATTCCTAGGAATGGTGGAGAGGGTGTCTGAATTGGCCATCTACTGTAATCAGATTGGTCATCAGAGATACTCTATCCAGTAACTGATGGAGTTTTCATTTCTTTATTGAATTCAATGACTCATTCATCATCCAATAGTATGTTGCTTAATTCTATGAGTTTATGTAAGTCTTATAGTTTCTTTTGCTGTTGATTTCCAGTTTTATTTCACTATGATCATATAGAACACAGACATTATCCAATTTTCTTATATTTAAGAGATTATTCTTTTACATAATATAATTTAGACAAAGTTCTATGGGCTGCTAGAAAAAATGTATATTCTGCAATATTTGAACAGAATATCCTATATGTGTCTATTATGTTCCTTAGTTCTATTATTTAGCTCAAATGTTTCTGTGTTTATTTTTTGTTGGAATGACCTATTGGTGAGAGTAGGGTATTGAGGCTCCACCACTACTCTATTGGTATTTTCTGTGTGTTTACTTATAGTAATTTTTTTCATGAAACTTAATGCAGTATGTATATATTTAAAGTCATAATGTCCTCTCGGTTGATTATTCCATTAAGTGGTAGGAACTGACATTCTTTATTTCTTCTGACTGATTTTGGCTTACTTCTATTTTGTCAGATAGAACAGTGACACCTGCTTTGTTTCCTAGGTCCATTTGCTTGGAATACATTTCCATCCTTTCACCCTAAGGTAGCGTCCGTTTTTATGGTGAGATGCATTTCTTGGAGGCAATAGATGGTTCTTGCTTTTTACTACAATCTGCTGTCCTGTATATTTTGAGTTGGGAATTAATATTTTATTTTTTATTTATTCCTGTATTTTTGTATTTATTCCTGTAATTTTGTTGATTTGCAGTATTTGGCATATTCTGATTGATTTTTTACATAACTACTTTTAAATAGCATCTTTTATTTTTCCTGCAGCCTCATGAATGTGATTATCTTTCTCCTTTGGTCCAAATGATCTCTTTAAGTATCTTCTGTAAAATTGATTTAGTGGTCATAAACTCCTTTACCCTGTTTTTATTGTCAACATTTTTTTCCTCCCATTCTGGGAAATAATTTTGTTGTCAGTCTTTGTCTTTCAGAGCATAGAACATGCCATTCCAAATCCTCCTGGCTTTTAAATTTTCTACTGAGACACCAGCTGTTATACTGATGGGCCTTTATTTACCACTTAGTATTTCTCTCTTGAAGCTTTTGATAAACCTTTGTTCTACATATTTAGTGTCTTAAGTATAATATTATTTGGGAGTGTTTTATTGTAGTCTTATCTGTTTGATCTTCTAAATGCCTCCAATACCTAGAAGGACAGCTTTCCTCCTAGATTTTGGAAAATTACATGCTGTGATTTTACTTAAAATGTTGCCTGTGCCTTTTATTGTGGAATTATTCTCCATTTTCTATGATCATGATTTGTATATTTGGACTTTTCACAGTGTTTCATAGATATTGAATGTACTATATATCATATTAACTTACCTTCATTATCATTTGAATGTGCCAATTTCTCTACCCTGTCTTCAAGCTCTCATATTCTGTACTGCAATTGATTCATTTTATTGGTGAAGCATTCTGTGGAACATTTTATTTGACTTATTGATACTTTCATTTCCAATATTTTATTATAAGATTAACTTTTTCTAGTATTTTTATTGCTTTATTGAACTCAACTTTCCTATTCCCTTTTGATTCCCCTATTTCATTCAATAGTTTGAGTTCACTTCAATTTCATTCAGTAGTTTATTTTGTCCTACTTTGTTTCTCTGAACATACTTATATTCATTCTTTCAAATTCTTTGTCTAAGATTTCCTCTAATTTGCTCTCACTGAAAGCAATTACTGTGGAATTGGTCATTTTTTGAAACAATAATATTATCTTGGGATTTTGTGTTTCTTGTGGTTTTTTGCATTGAAACTTGCTTAATAGAGGTTAGGTTATTGGTTGGTACTTTTGTGGGGGGTTTTAAATCACTATCTGTGGACATGTTCATAATGTGTAATATAGACTATGTTGTATGAAAGAGTTAATGTGTCATTGTTTTTCTCTGGTAGACTGGTGTTCAGGACAACAGATGCAATCCCTAGTTCTTTACCAAGAGTACAATACAGTGTTCACAAACAGTAAGCATTAAAATGTGGTATCAGTATGAACCATAACAGTAAACAGCCATCCCCTAAACTCTAGTGAAGGAAAGCACATAAAATATTAGTTATTGTGAGTAGGAATGGAAAAGATAGAGGAGAGAAACGTATATATGAGGGGAGAAGAGTGGGTACAAAAAAAGGAAATGAGGTAATTTGAGTTAAAGGTGGAATGAAAATAGAAAAAGGTAAAGAAATACAATTAGATAACCAAAATAATCCCAACTCTTCAGAGCTTGAGACACAGAGATCACCTTAAACCAGGCCAAAATAAGTCCAAAACTATGAAAAAGAAATGGACAGAAAAAAAAATAGAAGAGGAGAGGGTAAGAACTGATCAAGGCCAAGCTGGGTTGCTAACATGGCACTGGGTATTTAAAAAGAGAGAAGAGGACCTGAAGAGATGCTAAGCAATTAAGGGCACTTGCTGCTCTCACAGAAAACCAGATTCAGTTCCCAGAACCTACATTGTGGCTCACAACCATTGAGAACTCCAGTTCCAGAGGCTCCAATATCCTCTGATAACATCCATGGACACCAGGCCATGCACACATGCAGGCAAAACACCTACATGTATAAAATACAAAAAAAATGTAATTAAAAATAAAATACAGGAGGAATAAACATGAAGGAGAGTTGAATGGGTCCAAGTTCTAAGATCTCTGTCACACCCCCATGTTGAATAGTAGGTATTGGTCCCATCAATGGATTTTCCTTCACATAACAAGTCACAAATATTGGTCATAGCTCTGGGTTGTTCCTCAAGGGTTCATTTTCAATGGTGCCCTACCACCACCACAGTGATCCTTCCCATGACAAAAATACTGCTTAGAGCCTGTGCCTGTGTTTCTCTGAGACTGTGGTTCCAACCATGTTTCCACCTTGCTGAATACTGCTCTATAAAGTTCCCAGAGACCTTTGTCCATCATTTCCTCTTCAAATAGCTGTTATTTCATTTCAATTCTTTTATTTTAAATTTAATTTTTAATTCTCTGGAGTTAAATTAAAATTTAACTGTTAATTCTCTGGAGATTGTATTGTAGCACACTATGCCTATGAGTCATCTGCCATTTTCCAGAAATTGATGAACTAGTTTGTGTGTGTGTGTGTGTGTGTGTGTGTGTGTGTGTGTGTGTGTGTGTGTGTTTTAAAAAAAATTATTCATTTTACATACCAACCACAGATCCTCCTCTCATCCCTCCTCCAGTTCCCCCAGCCTCCCCCTCCCAACCCACCCTTCCACCCCCCCTTTCTCCAAAAGGGTAAAGCCTCCCATAGGAGGTCAGCAAAGCCTGGTACATTCAGTTGAGAAAGGACCAAGCCCCTCCTCCCTTCATCAAGGCTGAGCAAGGCATCCCACCATAGGCAGTGGGCTCCAAAAAGCCAGCTCATGTACCAGGGATAGATCTTGATCACACTGCCAGGGCTCCCTCAAACAGACCAAACTACACAACTGTCTCCCATATGCAGAGGGCCTAGTCCGGTCCCATGCAGGTTCCACAGCTGTCAATCTAAAGGATGAACTAGTTTTGTATGGTTGTTTATTGGAATGTTTGGTTTCCTGTGGTTAGTTTGGTTAGTTATTTGTTGTCACACTGTGACTCAAGCTGCCTGGAAATTAGGTGTTTTACCACTGGGCTACATCTGAATATATCGGGCTAGAATCTGTTGTCAGGGTTTTTAAAGTATGTCTTTAATCAATGCAGTATAAATTTCAGATGATGTCTATAAATTAAGGAGAAGGAAAAGGGGAATGAACTCATTTTACCATTGTGGCCTGGCTTGACTTCTGTAGAATCAAAGATATAAAAGAATTAGAGGCCTATTTGCTGACCAGGAAGTCATCATTTCAGAATAGATGCCATGATTTACCTGATTCCAAATAATTCTTTAGGTTGCTGCAGATTTCTTTTTTTATATATTTTTTTAATTTAACATCTTTATTCTTTTACAGTTTCACATCATGCACCCCAATTCTGCTCATCTCCCGGTCCCCTCACTTCCTACCATCATCCCTGCAGTGCTCCCCACCACCAAAGAAAATAAAACACAGATGGCAAGCAAGCAAACAAATAAAAACAAGAACAAAACAAAATAAAACAAACAAACAAAAAAACTCTTTCCTTCTCCTTCTTTCCTGCCTCTCCAACACCTCTTCATTCATCCTGGTGGAACTGGGGCCTTGGTGTGTCACACAGTGTACCCTTTTGTCCTGTCAGTTTTACTAGCAAATGTTCACTACAATGAGTCACTGGTCTGGTTCAAGGCCTCTGGTTTCTGGTACACCATCTTCACTGGATCCTCACCAGAACTTCTCTGGGATATCTTGCGGCCACCCTGAGTCTTGGAGACCCTTCAGGTATTATTCCTCAGGACCAGTCTCTTCTTGAGCTGCAGTGGGTCCTAGATGGGTTAGATGCTAGGGTGGGCCAACCCAAGGCCCAGCTGTGAGTGGGCCAGGGTGGTAGCTGAGCTGGTCAGTCCGGGCCACTGGGGCTGCCCGCCTCAGGCAAGAGAGCAGAGGGCTGCAGATTTCTTAAAAGAAAACCTTGGAATATATCTGAATCCTCATAAATACTCTTAGTGTGGAATAATTGATTAAACTAAATCTAAATTATCATACCAAGAAAATACCTTGTTCTTGGAATTTCAGAACCAAATATACAGGTTCTTAAGCTACCCTGAAATTACCAGCAATTGTCCAAATGATGTTCTAATCTACTAGGCCTATTAAAACCCATTTAAAATTCAAAATTGCTGAAATTAAAAGTAAATATCACATTTTTAAACATCAATTAGAATCATCATTCTAAATATTAAACATCAATTGAAGCATCTTTCAGAATTGGCATAGACATTTATTTGAATAGGACATTAGTCTTTTAAAATTAACCCAAAATACTGGCATCTAAAACCATCTACTGCTAAGGGGTAGTTAGTGCTAAGAGGTAAACTAGGTTCTTATTGCTGTTGTAATAAATTGCCCCAAACCTGATGACTTAAAACAACCTAAATTTCCTCTCTGATGGTTCTGAAGGCCAGAACTCCACAAACATTCTCAGTGTGCTGAAGTTTGGAAGTTGACAAGGCTGGTTCCTTCCAGAAGCTCTCAGGCAAGACTGTTTTCTTGCACCTTCCAACTTCTAAAGGCTAAAAGTATGGCTCTATTTCTCAATACATTCCAGTATCTTGTTACCTCTGTCAGATACCCCTAACTATTGTCAAATCCTTCTGCCTTCTTCATGTCAAAGACCATCATAATGATCCACAATAACTTTTCATCTTCAATATAGTCAAATCTATAATGAATCTTTACTGTGAAAGGGGACCTATTCATAGGCATTGAGGATAAGTTCATCTTTCAATATCATTATCCAGTCTATCAAGATGGTAATGAGAGAGAGAGAGAGAGAGAGAGAGAGAGAGAGAGAGAGAGAGAGAGAGAGAGAGAGAGAGAGAGTTGTATGGCCTGAAATGACACTTGCCACCAATCCTGACAAACTGAATTCTGTCCCCAGGACTGGTGTGGTAGAAGGAGAAAATCTACTAAAATTTATCCTCTGGCTATGCTCATTGTGGCTCATGTGCCCTCCCACACAAACACAAACACAAACACATGAATAAATAAATAAATTTTAAAGACTGGGGTGGTGGGACTTGAGATGGCTCAGTGCTTGCTGCTCTGTAGAGGACCTGAGCTCAGTTTCCAGCACCCACACTGGGCAGCTCGCAAGTACCTGTAATTCTAATGCAATACCTCCCTCTGACCTCTTCAGGCACCTAAATGCTATACACACACCACCACCACCACCACCACCACCACCACCACCACCACCACCACCA
>CABHPR010123173.1:9289-46788 GCA_902168415.1 Peromyscus melanophrys
TGTGTGTGTGTGTGTGTGTGTGTGTGTGTGTGTGTGTGTGTATGCGTATGACTTTCCATCTGTCTGTCAGTTATTCCCTGTCTTCCTGTCTTGCTCTTTCTGGTTTGCTCCTGTCCCTCTCCCTTATTACAGGAAGGCCGATGCTTCTATGCTGCCCACAGTCATCCTTAGCTGTGGCCTCAGGTTGCCATGTTTGGCCCCATCCCAAGCTCCTGCTTCACTGTTGACAGCAGGAAGAAGAACCTTCCAGACGCTGGGCTGTCAGGCCCCTGTGCACTGCAGACCTCAATTGGATGCAGCCACTCAACAGTTAACCTTGTCCTAGCTTTCAGAAAGTGGGAGGGGGTTCATCTTGTGCCCACCAAACACCTGCTTAGAGGCCCAACTCCCAGGCTGGGGGCCCCCACGGTCCAGCGCAGCTGGGGGTGGATGGATGGGGGGTAGGAAATGGTGCTGCTGGGACAGCCACGACAGCTGGTGACTCTGATAAAAATTAATCATACAGCAGCTCTGACGCTCCCGCTCCGGCAGGGAGTTTACAGGTGGTGGCTTAGAGTCCCCCTGCGCCGGCGACCTGGCAGGCTGGCTGGCCTGTCCACCTAACTGGAATTGCTAATTAATTATGGAGCCCTCCTCCAAGCAGGTTCTGTGGCCAGACCCCTTGGAAACCCAACCAAAGGCCAGACCACAGGCAGGGGTGACAGACGCAGGGCCAGCAGCAGAGGGAGGGGCAGGCCACCTCACTGGCTCAGCAAAGGCTCATCCCCTTCAGACTCCCTTCAGGTCCTGGGACATGGGCACGATTAAATATCTGTGATACCCAGCAAATGTAATGAGCAGAGGAAATTGACGACCGCTCCAACTAAATTACAGTTTAAAAGACAAGGAAGGTCCCAGGGGGATACCAACAAAAGCGACTCAGCTGACCAGGCCCAGGTAAAATTGAATTGGAAATGGTCCCCGGCTCATTAGCATAACAAAAGTCCCAGTGTCTAAAGGAAAAAAAAAGCCATTCTGTTTAAATGAAGGGGGAGGGGCGGCATCCTACAAACACAGTTGTCTGTGGCATGTCCGCCCCATCACCCCATAGAGGGGCCCCGGTGGTGTGGAGCCAGCTGAATGGTGCCCAGTGACACTGGCAACCCACACGGTTCCTCCTAATGCCTGGGCCAGGACTGTCCAGCTATTTAAAACCCACTACAGACATTTATAATTGATAGAGGCGTAATTTTCGCTTTGCAGAAGATCAGAGGCGAGAGGGTCTCGGCAGCTTACTCACCCCAAGTCAGACATCCGGTTCTCAGTTACAGACAAGGCTGGAGACCCATGTGACAGCTACTATAACACAGAAACCAACAGAACAAGACCTCAGAGGGAGCAGCACTGAGAAACTGAGGCGGGAGGATGGCCACCAAACAAAAGAGAAAGTAGAGGAAGGGTAAAACCCTTGCAAGGCAGGGGAAGTGGACAGGCCTCCTCTTCCCTCTGCTCCCAGCTGTGTGCTGGGGTCTGGGGGGGGGGGGGGTACAGTTGCCACCACCCTTGCAGGAGCAAGGACATGCTATAGAGAACTTGTACTCCTCTCTCCAACTATCAGACTGCTGAAACAATAAATAAATACAATTCCCCCAGGAATCCCGTGCCGGGGGAAGGGAATGGCTGAAACCTGGTGCCAGCAAGACTGGGAGCACATCTGAGTTCTCAGATGGTCACACGACCTTGCAGGACAGACTGGATGGGCATCCAGGAGATGATAACGGTGATAGATGGGGCCACACCAGGACTGATTGCTTAGCTGTGCATCCATCTTGTTTCTGTTTAAACATAAAGCTCACATCAGGACCCCAGAGATGGACTGAGGTGTCACTGGGCCTCTTGTTTCTGTTTGCAATGTGTCCTCTCTGCTCACCATTATCTGGGGACCAGTGGCTGACTCTAGCCTGCTGGGGCAGGGGTGAGCTTTGAACCCTAACAGCTCTGGTAACACAGCCGTGGACAGAGCCGTGCTGCTCAGTGATCACAGCTGATGTCTAGGCTGATTAGGCCTCACCAGAAACTATGTCCACCCCAAGAGACACTGGGGAGCCTACAGAGTGAGGATTTGGTGTTCAAGCCTGCCTCCTGCAGCAGAGATGAAGCTGCACCCCTCTTTCCACTGGGACCTATAGGGCTCCCTTATCCAACACAGGCCACCCTTCTGCTTTCTAGGTGTCCTGCTGGTTTGATATGATGGCAAAAGTCCCCGCCTTGAGTTTGAGCTAGGATCAGTCCTAGATGGAAGCAATATCAAACCTTGAGCAACAGTGGCTCCAGTCCAACAAGAAGCCACAGAAAGGAGCCAGAAAAGGAGGTCCAGCAAGGGTCTGCGGCATCTAAACAACAGCTACTTCCCAATGGATGACCCATGGCCCCTGATGGCTGCAGTCACACTGGCCATCACAATACCTGACCAGAGCCTTTCGTACTTCTAAAGAGCTATTCAGGAAGTAGGACACACCCTCTGTTTGCTGTCACTAGCTAGAGGATAAGGGAAGGCCCATGCCTGTCCAGGAAGGACCAGGGAGGTGGTCTTTATTGCAGACCACCAGCCAGCACTCAGAGCTCTGTGACCAGGACGTTGGCCATCAGTGACTCCCTCAGTGGCCATTCACTCACGCTCCCTGGATGAACCTGAAGTAATAAAATTCTATGCTTGGCCTCTTCAGAGAAAAGTTGGAAAAGCCTGGCACCTTTTGCAGCCTCACCCTAGAAAGCCTTTCTGGGCTGTTGTCTACCTAGCAACAACTACCAGCTCCTGTCCCAGACATACTGGGTCAGTGTGTCTCACAGTCCACCTGCCTCACTGGGGACATGGGAGGACAGAACTATCAGCCCACTGGCCTAGTCCCCAGGCCTTCCCACCCAACCCATGCATTTCCACTCCACCCCATCTGAGTGGCCATGGCAAGCAGCTCTCAGACGCTCTTGGACTCAAACCAGAGGTTCCGGGCTGCAGCGTCTCAGACACAAAGTTTGAGTTCTAGCTGCCTGTCTCAGTTCCATGCCCAAGGCTAGACCATTTGCGTCTCATTGTTGGACAGTGCACAAATGTTCAATTAAGTCACCTCTAGGGGCACCAACTCTAAGCCTGCCTAGGTAGCCCCACCTACCTAGTCTTTGTCGGAAACTTGGCTGTGTTTGAAATCACTTGGGACACACACATGTGGACATGATTATGAGGGTGCCCCAGAGAGGTTATCTGGGAAGGGAAGACCAACCCTGAGTGTGGGTGGCATTATCCCACGGTTTGGAGTCCTAGACCAAACCAAAAAGGGAAAGTAAGCCATGTGATAACTCTGTCACTCTGCTTCCTGACAGTGGGTACCATTGACCTGCCTCCTCCTTAAGCTCCTGCACCATGACCTCCATGTCATTATGTCCTGTTCCCTCAAACCAGGGGCCATAACAACCCCCCCTTAAGTTATTTCGTCAACTATTCCGTCATAGTAATGAGAAAAGTATACGATGTCCCCACATACTGTGGCCTTCCCTTGAGCACAGGTTTTAAAAAACATGACCGTACTGGGTGTGGTGTGAGGCCAGCCTGGTCTACATGGAGAACTCCAAGACAACCAGGACTACATAGAGAGACCCTGTCTCAATAAATAAATAAAGTAAAAACCATGGCCTCAGTTTTGACACCAGCCGAGCATCCAGTAATCAAGCCCGAGAGCCGTGTTTTGCTGGCTCCTGGCGTGTTTGGTGCTGTGCAGAGGGTCTGAGGGGGTAACATTTGTCATCCCGCCCTCACGGAATGCACAGTCCCCCTTTAACTGAGAAAACAGGATCAGAGATACCACATCAACTCCCAAGGAAAGACACAGCTTGGAAGTCCCTCCACTTGGGTGCTCTACCGAACAGTTTCCCAACTGGTTCCCCCTTTCATGCAGGGACAGCTGACCGGCCAGCATTTGTGAATCGATGCAAACCACATCCAGCTCAAAGCCCCAGAGCAGTAATGAGGCTGACCGAGGGCCAGCCAACCACTCACTCACAGCTATGTAGCCGCAGGAACCGGTTCCAAGTGGGACCGAGTGGTACTGCACAGCTTTGCCTCACCTGGCTTCAAGGTGCCCATGCCACTCAGTGCCAACCAGGGCTGCTGACTGCAGGGGCTGAGTTCCCAAACCTGACCTGGTCTCCCCAGATCAGTGTATCCCCACACCACACCCCTCTCAGCATGTCATGGTGTATCGATGGTCTTTGAAAACTGAAATTTCTCCTTGTCTGGTCTGCTCCGTTCCTTAAGTTTCCTGACCTACAAGAGACTTGCAATAGGACACGTGATATGACAGCTTATGCTAATTTAATCACATGTGTTGGGCAGCTCTGCGACATTGGGAGTGTGGCAGCTGCTTGTCTGCATCTCATCCTATCAGGGACAGAGGTGGTCCACTGCCTATTCAGTGTGGGAGCCCAATCCACAGGACAGCCCTGCCCACATTCAGCAGGAGTCTCCCTGCTCAGTTACATCTCTAGAAACAAGCCCCGCAGACATTCCCGGGGCTGTGTCCACTAGATGATTCCAAATCGAGCTAAGCTGACAGTGAAGCTGATCTGACACCAGGATATGCAATTCCTCCTTTGCAGAATTTACATCATGAGGCACATGGAGGGTCTCTGGGGGACACTGGTTTCTGGTTCAGGGTCTTCTGTGAAAACTTCCCGTTACTCCTACGCCCATCTAGATTTTTGTTCCTGCCATTCGTGAGGCATAGGTCCTCTCCTTTCTGCTCCAGCTCTATGCTCACCAGTGCAGTGAAGAGTCCACCCCTGCTGGGTCGGCTCCCTCCTGAAAGAGCTGCATGCTATGGGCAGACACCACTGAATACTTCTCCTGACTTTGAAAGATAACATAATTTAACTGCCACTCTCGTCTGCTGCGCTTAGTATCAACGTTCTCCACATGGTTGTGACCTACACAAGCCATCTGACGTCCTATGATGTGTTCAAGTGGAGGAGGTTTGCTATGGTACCACAGGGGACTCACGCTTTGGGCCCCAGCTGATGGATACACCCTGGGTTTGGCTAAGACCCTTAGAGTGCGCTCTTCAATAGCCACCCTAAGCCTGTGCCCTTGTCCTGATTCTGCCCTTTGGCCTTGTGCTGGCCTCTCATAGTTGTGTCTCCAACTCATCACAGGTTGTGGGGCTGTGGAGAAATAACTCAGTTTGTAAAGTGCTTGCCATACACACACAAGAACCCGCATTTGGATCTCCAGCACCCATTTAAAAGCCAAGTCTAGTATCCCAGCACTGGGTAGATGAAGACTGGAGCCATTGACTAGTGAGTCTAGTCAAATGGGTGAGTGCCAGGTTCACTGAGAGATGTTGTCTCAAATAATAAAGTGGAGAGCTGTAAAGGAAGACCCCCAAAGTCAACCTCTGGCCCCCACATACACGTGCAACCCTCCAACACACGCACACACACATGAACACACACCTCTGAATGGATCTCTATCTGGAGATAAGATCACTGCAGTTGTATCTGGAGAGGTGACATGCTGAGTAGTGTGAGCCTGAGACTGGTTGGGGTCATGGGTAGAATGTCATGTGAAAATCAGAACTGTGTAGCCACAAGACAGGGATCCCTGGACACATGAAAGAGGCGCTCATGTCCTTGGATGGTGTAGACCCTGCACTGGGCTGAGACCCTGAAAGCCTCCACAGTCACGTTAAGCCTGTTTCCTCCCCCTGACAGGGACACTGTGAGTACAGGCTGTGGAGCCTGTAGACAGAGCTGCTTCTGACCCCCAGGGGTTCACAGCCCACTCACACCATGTCAGACTTCTGACCTAAGATGCGAAGGATGAGTTTCTATCATGATGATTCCAGCATGGGCTGCTTTGTCACAGTGCTTGGTAGATCCTGATCCAGCCAAGGCTGGACTGCGGGAGACGCTGTCCCTGACGGCATGCCCCGTGTAACACAGCCCTGGACTTGGAGCCTCAGGTTGTAGCTGTGCTTAGCTTTTCTGAAGCCATGGAGGAGCAGGACCTGACTTTATCTTTGCCCGGGAATGATCAAATAACAGCTGATCATGAGTGTCTACTAACCATCCATTGGGGGCTGCATTCAAAGGTAGAATGATATTCTCTTCCCAACCCCCTCACCCCAGATGAGGTCTCCTGTAGCCCACACCATCCTGAAATTCACATACAACCAGCGGTGACCTTGAATTCCTGATCTTCTTGCCTCTACCTCCCTAATGCTAGAGTGGGCCACCATACCTGGCTTACGCAATACTGGAGATGCAGCCAAGGGCTTCATGCAAGGTCAGCAAACCCTGTTACAACCTGCTACATGCCCAGCCCTCCAACCCCCACCCCCAGCCCTAGTATCTTCAGTGTAAATTCCCCTGGCACATTTAAAAATCAGATTCAATTTACAAGCGCCATGGCTTCTAGGTACAGCAAGTCTGCACAAAGCTGAGTGCATCACAACGCTCTGCTGGTCGGGCAGCTGATGCATTGCCCCCTACCAGCTCCTGAAGGGAAGCATGCGGCCACCACCACTGTGCTAGTCACCGGTTGCTGTGGTGGCAGACTGTGGCCTATCACCACTGTAATTAATCCTGTATTCCATAGCCCAAGCCACAATGCTCGCCTTGAGCTGAAGCTGGAGTATGGCGTGCCTATCTATATCTGTAAATGAATGATATCATTATTTTGGGAAATGAAAGTTTAAGCTCTGTAAAACATACAATCCCGTGGAGATCTCAGCAGAGGAACTTGTACGCGCAGGTGTTGGACGTGATAAGGTGCGCTGCCATTTATCTGTGTACTTGCAGACAAATATTAACATAGGCATGAATTAAGCATTTAATCCCTTTTATTATAAATTGAATATCTTTATTTTAACAAACATCAACAATGCATGTTATTGTATGCCCCTCTATTCACTGCTGTTCCCCACAGCGCACCGTTACGCGATACGCCACAGTACACGTGTTCCTGGAACAGCAGTATCTGCAGGGGATTCCTCAGCACACTCCATCCTCCCCCAGACAAAGGCATCCTCCCACGGAGCCCCACACATGGGTGTCCTGGAAGGCAGGAACACGGTGTGTGTTGAGGCATGGGTAGAGCTCACGTCTCTGAGACCTTGATGCACTGAAGCTCAGGAGCTGAGGTGAGCGCGACACAGGAGCTTGGTGCTGCTGGGTGCCCAGAAGTGGCACCTCTGTTATCCATCTCATTACTGCAACCGATTACCTGACATGAGCCACCGAGAGAAGGAAGGGTTGATTCTGACTCACAGCTCAGAGTACAGTCCATCATGGCTAGAGAGACATGGAGTGTGAGGTGGCTGGTCACATCGTACCCGTAGTCAGTCAGGAAGCAGGATAGAGATGAGTAACGATGGTCATTTGCTTTCTCCTTTTTATTTTGTCTGGGACCCCAGCTCAGGGAATGGTGCCTGAGCTTAGGGCAGATCTCCCATCCCAACCAACTAATGTAGAAACTCCTTCACAGACATGCCCGGAGGTCTGTTTCCTAATGAGTCTAGATTCTGTCACATGACAATCAAATTAACCCCCCTGAGAACCACGGGGGGGGGGGGGGGGGGCGTTGCCACACTTTCTATTTACTCCAGGAGCACGTTGTATCCTGTTGGCTAAGAGGTAGAGAGTTGGCAGGATAGCTCAACAACCCCTTTAGGTGTGTGTCTTAACACACTGCATTAGTGTGCAAGAGATTCCAGAACAACTATTGCATGTGAGGGGTAGTACCCTCAAGATTCATATTCAAAGACACCCAAAGGTGGTACAAGGGAGACGAAGACCCACGGTGAAGGGCAGTGCAGTATATCCCATGGAGCTATGCATGTCATAGAGAAAAGTCGGTGTGACACTAGTCAGCTCATAAACACACCAGCATAGAGGGAGCATGGCAGGTACAAAATGGACATAGAATACGGGTCAGCTCTGTAACAAGGTCTCTAGACCCACCTCAGGAAGAGCAAGAACAATAACACACTGAAAGTGCACAGGACTCAGGGGTGGAATGTGACCTTCCTTCCACCCAATACCTCACATGGTCATGGTCCCCAGTAAACCACAGCAGCTGCCCTGGGGCAGGCCCAAACACACACACACGCACACACACACCCACAAACATACAAATACATACACACAAAAACATACACATACACACACACACATACACACACACACAAACATACAAATATACACACACAAAAACATACACATACACACACACACACACACACACACAAACATACAAATATACACACACAAAAACATACACATACACACACACATACACAAACATACACATATACACACACACATACACATACACAGACATATACACACACATGGCAGGCATTTACAGAAAGCAAAGCCGTAGGAGGAGCTTGTGGTGTGGTCTGATACCTACCAGCAGGAAGGGGGCGGTGTTTGTGTCTGGAGCCTAGCATGGAGCCCTGCTGACTTAACCTGCCTCTGCTGAAGGAAAGACTACAGAGTGGAGGTCGGCTGCTGCAACCCTTCCTTACAATCCCATCTTCCTGGTCCGGAACATTCCATGCTTTGCTATGGCTTTCCCCAAAAGTTCAAGGTATCTGCATGCCGTGCACAGCAGGGGAAAGATAACAACATAGATTTCCTGTCTTATTCCAGCTGGCACCAGATGCACACGTTTGTAGAATCGGGATTGATAACTTGGGAGACAGGGTGAGGCAGAAAAAAATGCCAGAAACACCAGCATCAGAAAGTGCTGCAGCCTCTGGTCCAAATTCTCCGAACTGCTGGACCAGGGCAGCACCCCTCTTCTGTCTCCAGCAAGCTCTATCTGCCTATGAGACAGAAAGGTGCTTCTCCAAAGAACCTACCTGGAGGTCTGTTTTGATCTATAAAAAGGCAAGTGCTGAAAATAAACTTAGATGATGTAAAGAAACCAGCTGAAGAGAAAGCGGTCGCTTCCTGGCAGAGTGTGGCCGCTTGGAAAGCTGCGGATCTGTTTACACAATTCAGTGTCATCTTCTTTATCCAAGAAAGCCTTCTGATTGTTTTATTCCTAAAATGACACCTACTTAAATCTTTTTTCTTAGCTTTACACACGGCCCTACATCGTTAGCTCCAAAGAGTGTGTGTGTGCTGCATCTTACAGGCCACGCTTGCCGCTCTGCGGTCTGCTGAGGGGCCAGCACTGTCACCCCAAAGAGGCGACGCGGTACCAGGGCTTCAGAAGCGAAGAGCAACAGCCACATGTGGAGCTCCGAGCACCTCTCCTCGTGGTGAGATTTAAGGTAGTGGCATAGCCTGCTGCCACCTATAAACCTTCACTGCCAACCTAGAAACAACGGCACCCGTCCTCAGATCAAGCCGATGGATGGAGAACCTTCAAACCACACAACTGGCCACTTTCCTCACTGTAGAAAGTGCCCAGGGCTAGAGGCTGGGGAGACAGCTGCCAGTAAAGCACGCAAACACGAGGATCTGAGTTCGATCCCTGTACCCACATGAAAACTTGGTGTGCGTGGTATATCTATAAATACCAGGATTGAGGAGGCAGAGACAGGAGGACTCCCAGAACTGGCTGGCTGGTCAGTTTAACTGAATCCTGCCTGGTTCAGTGAGCAACCATGTCTCCAAGAAGAAGGTGAAGAGAGACTAACACCACTGTTGGCCTCTGACATCCACAGGTGTGCACACACACACATACACATGTATTCCCTCTACCCCCTCCATGCCTCCCTACAGAAACTGACTAGGGTTCCAAGGGCTGCAGGGGATAACAGAGTACTCCACCATAGACTGTGCATGCAAAGCCCGCCCTCTGGAGGCCTTAAGTTTGAGGGCTTTGTCTCCACTGGGAACATCAAGGAGGACTCTGAACACACAACCCCTACCTGGGCTACCTGCACGCATGCATTCTCCCCTCCTTCCTGTTTCTCACAGGAGAAGGAATTCTGAGTCCAATGTGTGTCTTAAAATGAACCTCCATACAGAGCAAAAGCTTACATTTTCCATTTGGTATTTTTTCCATTAATTATTAAGGACAGACATTTGATCTTGCCTTAATTATTAAAATCACTACAGGTTTTCTCCTAGAATCAGACTGAGATCTGCCTGCAAACTATTGGCAAACACGAGTCTACTTGCATTCTTTAACTTTCCAGCCGCGTGGGCGCGAGTGTGATTTTATTTATTTATGTGGGCCTCACTGTTGCAGGTAGTGTAGGTAAAACAGCTTCCTCCCCTTACATTCTTTAACATGCAGGCACCAAAGCTGCCATTCAGACTGCCAGATGTTTTCTCCTGAAAATTTCCCTTTTGCCCACTTAGGGACCTCGAGCAAAAGGAACACTGGAGCGCTCTGGAGCAATTTGTTTGTGAGTCAGTGTCGCCCAGCGTCCCTGTGAATAGCCTCAGTGTCTGTGACTCCCCAGAGCACCTCTCAGCTGTCCTCTGAGGACAACTCACCCCTCACTCCAATCTTAAAGCCACAAAGGCTCACTAGCGCCCAGTCTATTTACCCTGATGCCAGTGTCTCCTTCAGAGTGCTCTAGTCCCTAGCTTCTGGAGAACCTTCCAGGAGGAGAGCAGCATGTGTGCAAGGCAGAGTCCTGTTCCTCCTGGCAGAACTGACGACTGCACAGATTTCACCCAGGGAGACACACTGCTCAGCAAGGCAGCTGGTCAGGCCTTCAGTAAAGGAGCTCTGCTGTGGCCGGAGGCAGACCCCTGCTGGGCAGCGGTCTCTGTCCCCAGTAGGAGGAACTAATGCTATACTGCCCTGGAGGAAGGATGAGGAAAGGTTGGCAGGGGCTGCCCACCCGGCTTGCTCCTCCTCCCTGTTGGGCCTAGGACCCTGAGAGAGTGTGCCTTCTGAGTTGGGGACAGAGAGAAAAGGGGCAATTCTGCAGTAGACCTTGGCGCATCTTTCTGAGAGTGGGCCCAGGTAACAAACAACCTTAGTTGTTTATTTTGTTTGTTTGAGACAGGATTTCATATAGACAAGATTAAACTCAAACTCGCTATATAGTTAAAGCTGGCCTTGAATTTCTGATCTTCCCCCTCTACCTCCTAAGGACTGGATTGTAGGCCTGGGCCACCACCCGTGACCTGACTGACAACTTTAGAGAAGAATTCTGCACTGGGATCCACCTCCTCTGGCCTCCCCTAAACACAGGACAACAGCTCCAGCGCCACAGTGCAGAGGCAGAAAGTGTGAGAAGGTGCAGGCTGAGGAGTGGGCGACCCCAGAGGAGCATTCCGAGCCAGCAGCTGAGAGCGACCTGGACAAATCACCTCCCCTTGAAAGAAAAGGGGATGAAGCCGGCTAGCCCAGAGTGTTTGCAAAAACTGTATGGAGTAGAAAAGAGAAATGAACAAGAGCATTCTGTGAAGTCGAGTCGACAAATAGCTTCATGCTCCAGGGAACTAAGGAAAGTATGAATTTTTAAGACAAGTTGTAACGTGAGAGGAGAGGCAGGGGGATTGCGAGTCATGCAGGGCTGTGGAATAATCTTCCTGTACAATGTAAAGATTTGTCACTCGAATTGGTTTAATAAAACGCTGATTGGCCAGTAGCCAGGCAGGAAGTGTAGGCGGGGGACCAAACTAGGACTGCTGGGAAGAGGGAAGGAGGAGGGAGGAGATGCTATCCAGACATCCAACAAACAAGATGCCAGCAACAGGTAATGCCACAGCCATGTGGCAATACATAGATTAATAGAAATGGTTAATTTAAGTTGTAAGAGCTAGTTAGTAATAAGCCTGAGCCATAGACCAAACAGTTTGTAATTAATACCAAGCCTCTGAGTGATTATTTTAAAAGCAGCTGCAGGGCCGGTCGGGACAGAGAAAAGCCTCCGGCTACAACACAGGGCTAATGGATCTACTCAGAGGAGTTCAACTGATCCTACTCAGGGTTAACTGATCCTGCTTCTGCCTGCAACCAGAGTCATGGAAAGCTGAAAAGAGATTGTCCAAAAGTCCATCTGCAGCTATAGCAGGAAACATTGATGGAGGAAACAGAACAGAGAAGACAAGGGAGGAAAGATGGACACACGGAGGAAAAGCGATTGGATACCACGGAGAGCAAAGCGTAAACCCAAGGTTATGGGGGGGTGAACCTACATTTTAGCTACTGCTGCATGCATCAGAGAAAAGGAAATGTTTTTAATCAACACAGCCTATCAAGTAGGATCTAAACGGTGAATCAGATCATTTCCAAAGTGCCATCAAGTCTCAGTGTGGTCCACAACAGAGAAGGGGCTGAACACCGTGTGGACCCAAGTCTCATCCCCAGATCTCACCAAGCTGAGGACAGAGGGGCCAGCAGAAGAACAGACGATCAGTCCTTAGCATAAGGCAGGTGGGAGGAAGGGACCATGGCTCCGAGCAGAGCCAGGCTCAGATGTACCTGAGTGGTAGAATGCGTCACCCATCATCACCATGCCCAGGGCTGTGCTAACCAACACAGCAGTCGTCAAAGCCAAATGTAAGAAGAATGAAACCCAGTTCCACATCATACATACCATCTAGCAGCCACCATGCCAGAAGGGGCAGACTATCTGCCTCCCTGTAGGCAGCCTATCAGTAGGGCCACACAGGCGGGCATAGACCTCTCTTAGCAGCTTTGTCCATGCCTCTCCCCACAAGTCGCTGGCATTCCTGCTTCCATGGCTCTCACATCCAGGTTCATCCTCAGTACAGCACCTCAGCAAGTCAGCCATGGCTGCCAGATGCAGTGCCGGCAGGAAAAGTCAAGGAAGGCGGGCTCTTGCCACACACTTTCAGAATCTTTGGCTGGCACTGTCACATTTTGTATTATGCTGGCCTGAATTTTGTCACCCAGCTCTTCCTGGAAAAATTATTGTCACAGAGAGTCTGGTCAGTAACTGTTTGCCTGTAAGCTTGAATAATTGAGTTAGATGGCCCAGAACCACATTTTTTTTTAAAGCCAGGCATAGTGGCATATGCTTGTAATCCCAGAGACAGGCAGATCCCCGGGGCTCAACAGCCATCCAGTTTAGCTGAATCAGAGAGTTCCAGGCCAATAGTGAGATCCTCTCTCAAAACATATGATGTAGGGTGCCTGAGGAAGAACAACTGAGGTAGACCTCTGGTCTACACAGGTGCACGCACATGCATGTACACACACATACAGAAAGAGAAAATGGAGCTATTACTATTAGCTTGGATACTAAAAGATCAGTTGCTCAAATCTTTATGGAAAATGACCTCTATAAAGATATTTAAATTTCAGGGGTATCTGCAAAATTTACCTCCATGCCTTATCTCAGAAAGCCACTGGAGGATGCTCTCCAACAAGATGAAAATGTAAACCACAAAAGGAAGCTGCACTTGCTGCTTTTTGTTATCTAAGGTAAACACCAGACAAAAAGATATTTTTTAACTCTTGGTGCCTAAGCAAAACTTTAATTCCTTAGATCTGTATGCCACAGTCCCTTCAGATTCAGAATCATGGAGGAGTCTGCTTTCCACCTGGGTAGTCATCTCATCTTTTTGAGGACTTGTCCTTCAGGAACTTTTAGACATGTAGGAAGCAGACTATTTTGCACAGTTAGGACTTAATATCTTCAAGTTGAAGTAACACCAGCAGACATCACTTTTCTGTTAATAAAACCCCTGAAATGTATATTTAGAAGATTCAAGAGCAGGAACAACAGATACCCGTGTGGCCTGTTCACAAAAGCATTAGTCACGTCAGCCCCAGTCTGGCGACCCAAGTGTCCATTAGTAGACAAATGGAAAAAGAGAGGTCTGTGCACACAGAGGAATAAGATATAGCCGTCAAGAAGAGATTACACGCTGCAGGGTTGTAGATGGAGGACATGGGGGCGACGTAAGCTAGTCAACAAAAAAGATAAACAGTGCATGATTCCATCTATCTGAGGAAGCCAGAGTTATCCGATTCACTGAGTCACAAGACAGAGCAGTGGGTGGGGCAGGAAGACAAGTGTGTAGTGTGTGGGAATTCCAGTTTTGGAAGATGAGAAGTTCTGGAGATAGTGGTGGTGATGGTCACACCAGGACAAGAATGCACACAACTCCACCGGAAGGTATAGTTAAAATGGTTAAACCTGGGTCGAAGGTGTGGCTTAGGGTAGAGTCTTGCCTCCTGTGTATAAGGCCCTCTACCACAGAAAATAAAATTTTAAAATGCCAAATCTCACTTCAAATATGTTTTTCCACAATATGATCACAACATTAAATATCATCAAAAACAAGGCCTCTTCCCTGACCCTGGGTTCAAACATGGCCTTACAAAGCCACTGTGCCTTGGTCCCAGGTGGCCTGCAGGCAGAAGACAAGCAGGTTGAGTTGCTTATCTGCATACACAGCAAAACTTAGTCTTTAATGCGATCTTACACCGTAGCATGTTAGACTGCGGCTGCCTTAGCTCTGGGCCTAGAGCAGGCAGTTCAACTGTGTGTTGAGATCAAATGTATCTGACTGGCTGGCCACATATCCAGGAGATCTCTTGACATGGACAAAAGCCACTGAGATATATTGTCAATGAATTTCCTCAGCCTGGCACAAGGCCATGGCTTATGAACCTGTAGGAATAAGAAAATACTCAGTTTAAGGGGCTGTGGAGGGAGCTCAGCGGGTAAACGTCTACTGTGCTGTGCAAACAGACGAACCTGAATTCAGCTCTCCAACACACAGGCAAAAGCCAGCCAGAGTCCACTAACAAGAACACAGAGGTGACAGCCCTGTGCATTCCACAGCATCCCCACACGCACAGAATTAATTAAAAATCAGAGCCTCAATGAACCATCCCGGGAAGATTATCTCCCTCCACAATTGAATTGTGAGCCCCGGAGCACGCAAGTTCAACTGTCTTAAATTAATGAGCCCTGTCTGGTGAGCCCCCAGGCCTTTCTGAAAATGGAAATCTGAGGTCTCCTCATGAGCACAGGGCCTCCCAGGCTCCCAGGCACGCTAGCTGCCTGGCTTCTTGGGACAAGATCTGTGTGAAGAGTGTGATGTGTCCGAGGCAGGGCTATTCTTATCCTTCTGGGACCCTCAGATCAGACTGAGGTACACTTACAATTTGTCCATAGATGGATGTGGACACTGGCCCTGGACATGTGTACAATATAGATGTGCCAGTCACTCACTTTCCAGACCTGGCCCTGACTCCTATCCAGAGCCAACACTGGTTATCTGGCTCACAGTAAACCACAGGGAGAATCAGTGTGTGTGTGTGTGTGTGTGTGTGTGTGTGTGTGTGTGTGTGTGTGTGTATCATATGTGTGCCTGTGTACATGTACTTTCTGTCATCATGTATCAACCAACATCAGGTATTTCCTTCAACTGCTTCTCCATGTGTGTATGCATGAACATGGAGGCCAGCGGTTGACCTTATGTGCTGTGGGATAATGCTTTTGTACACTGGTTTAATAAAATGATGATTGGCCAGTAGCCAGGCAGGAAGCATAGATGGGATAAGCAAACAAGGAGAATTCTGGGAAAAGGAAGAGCAGAGTCAGGAGATGCCAGCCCACTGTCCAGGGAGCAGCATGTAATGGCACACAGGTAAAGCCATGGAAAATGTGGTGGCATATAGATTAACAGAAATGGGCTGAGTTTAAGTGTAAGAGCTAGTCAGTAGTAAGCCTGAGCTAAAGGCCAAGTAGTTTTAATTAATATTAGCCTCTGTGTTTATTTGGGTCCAAGCGGCTGTGGGACTGGTGGGTAAGAGAGATTTGTCCTGACCGCAGGCCAGGTAGGACACAGGAAAACTTTCAACTACACTTACGTATCTTCCACAGTCACTTTTCCATCGTAGTTTTTGAGACAAGGTCTCTTACTGAAACTGGAGCTCATGGATAATACAGCTGGACTAGCTGGCCAGCAAGTCTTTCCCTGGCCTTCCTCCCACTCCCATCTCCCCGCCAGGGCTGGGACTGCAGGTGTGCACCACCACACCCAGACGGCTTTTGTATAGGTGCTGGGGATCAGAATCTGGGTCCCCATGCTTGCACAGCAAACGTTTAACCTACTGAGTCATTTCCCCAGCCTGATATGGACATTTCTAAGCTCCTGTTTTTGGGGTCTGCTGTCCTTGCGCCCTCCTCACTATCCATTTCAAGAACTCTGTTGGTTACTCTTCTCCCCATCACCCAATACCTGACAGGGACAACGTCAGGGAGGAAGGACTCACTTTGACTCATGTTTTGAGAGCATAACCCATCCCGGCCGGAACGTCGGGGTGATGAGAATGGCTGAAGGCTGCGGCCGCAGCAGGAGCTTGTTCACCCTTGACAGATGGAGGAGCAGAGAAAGAGCACTGTTGCTCAGTGGGCTTTATCCCTTCCCCTCTGTACTCAACGCAGGACCCCAGCTCATAGGATTGTGCTTCAAACACCAAGAAAAGTTCTCCTCCCCTCCGTCAATTCTGTCTGGAAACTCACAGAGACACCCAAAGGTATGTCTCATCAGTAACCAAGTGTGTCTTAATCTTAGTCACCATGAAGGCGGGAATCATCCAACATGCACAGTGAAATGTGAGTGTAACCCATGAACTCACACCGCTAAAACAGGGCCTGGACACACTGTAAAATAGCATCATGAGAGACCACCCCTCACCAACCTTCGTCGGGCTGGGAAGGGAGAGCTCATATAACCCACAGGCTTGCTGTCGCTCCGAGAGCCTGCAGCTGCCAGCTCACCTAGGAATGATTCAAGATGTGGCATTTTCTGAGGTTGTTGGAGGTAATTGACTTACATGCAATGATGATGTAAACACCTATCTTAAAGATGGTTGACCTCCCTTGACCCAGCTGAGACCTGTGTGCTCACAGGAGGAGACACCAGAGAGCCTGTTCCCTGTGGTGTGAGGGAATGGGGAAAGCAGCCCTGGCCAGAGATTTCTGGAGCTTGTGCCTGGTGGAGGACTCCCACCTCCTGGACCTACAGGATAAAAATTTGCAACATTATGCTGCCGGTCTGCTATTACAGCAGCCTCCTGCTTGTAGCACACTGGTGGCCATCCTGCTGGTGTTCTGCTATCACAGGCTCTCTGACTGTGACAGCCTCTACAGGATCTTCATTGCTGTCCCACGGATCCACCCTTAGGGTGCATGAGTCAACACAGGAGCAGGGAGAGACTAAGGTACCGGAGCAGTGGCCAGGGGTCAACACACAGCTCAGAAGAGAGGGAGCCTCACAGGGTGGAACGGCTTTCACTGAGTGGAACATCACTGTAGGATGTTCTTGGTAAGCTGGATGTGCACTGACCCATCTTGTACCTCCTCCAAGCCACCCCTAGGGGCTTGTCCACAGACTGACTCCACTCTCCATGACTTTGCAGAACGCGATGGCTGGACTTGAGGCTCTCTCCCCAGGGTGGCAGCCTGCTCTCATCCACATAGGCTGTTCGCTACAGCTGCAATTGGGGCTCCTTCCTTAGGACATAGTGACTTACGGGAGAAATCAATATTTCTCTCACACATACCAACCAACATCATCTCTAACAGATTCACAGCCAAGACGCAGGAGAATCTGCCTACGCGTTCACATTACTATGGGCATGCACACGCTCATTTCCTGTGGACATATTTAGAAAGGGAAGGGGGAGTAAGGAAGCGCAGGAAGAGGGGGGATTCGTCATGGTGCTGTGGGCTTTGGAGCCAGGCCTGACTCAGCCTCCTCCATATCTTCACTCCCCCCACCCCCAGGATCTTACTAGACAAATCCTTGTTCCTTCCTATATTGATATTTCCCTCCTCTTAATTAGCTGAAGGCTCTGCTTAGTTTTTCAAGCATGTTTCAAGAAATGTGCTTTTAACATTTATTTGAGAAATTCTAATTGAGTGCCCACCCCCCAGCACGCTGAGCCTCACTGTGGAGGATTATGCAGTAAGAGATGCTGAAGTTGAACCGGGCACCATCCAGAGGCACAGGGTAAACATGACTCTCCCTCAGAACATCACCCACACTGAAAGCACCAGCCTGTCCCTGACAGGAGCAGAGCTTGCTCCTGGCATTAATACTGAAGAGACCCCCGTCCTGCAGGTTCTGCTGAAGCAGTGGTTCCTCCCGGGACACCAAATGTCACCCGTGTCTTTTAGAGAATGGCTTTCAAGGTACGGGATACAGAGCTGAGTGTGAAGGCACAAGCCGGTAACTCCAGGACTTGCAGATCCAAGGCAGGAAGATTGCCAGAGTTCTAGGCCAGTGTGGACCCAGAACACACAAACTAACAAATGAAGAAGAAAGGCGTGGGAAAGGAAAGAGGAAAGAGGAGGGAAGGGAAGCAGCAATGGGATGGGGACCCACCCAGTACCACAGAAGCCCCTGAATAATCCAAGTGACCAAGCCAAGCCCACAGTGAGGACACTTTGGCAGCCCTCCAGCTCCTTTCCATGGTACTCATCTCACCACCCCTGCGGGAAGGAGGAGTGTTTGACAGCTGGGGCCATAGGTAACTGCACCTCATTAGGAACAGCGAACCAAACCCCTATCACCCAATGTCCTTTCCACCTTCTTGGCGTTTCCTCTTCAGAAAGCCACTGGCAAGCCACACACATTCTCTTCACCTTGCAAACATTTAAGTGGTTGTGCCAGCTTTGGGCAAAGCAGTAGCCGTATACAGCATGGGTTTGAGGGGTCTATTCCCTTTCCTTGTTCTTTTTTCTGGTCTCTCTACACAAGAATAACACCGTACATCCCAAGGCCTCCCAGACAAGGAGAGGTGCCCACATCCCTCCCGCAACAAAGATGGTGGAATGGGCTATAGAGACACAGTCTTTGGTGGATAGAGAGTATACCTAGGAACAGAGAGCCTCAGGAGAGAGCTTGGGCTGTGTCCCCTGGGCCGTAAGCACAGGAGACTCTATTGACTCACAGTAATGCCCTTGCCAGGAGTCAATGGAGGGCAGAGCTTGCGTCTCTGTAGCACGTTACCACACTGGAAGCACCAAATCCAGCAGGCGATGTCTAGGAGGTCTGACTAAGCAGTCATCAGGCATATGACACACGGAATAGTGTAAGACGGCCCTATGGGAACACTGTTGCTAAGGATCACTTGTTGTGCTTTTGAAATCCAAATTTCCCCAGGCATCTATCTGTGCTAACTGGCAATGCCACGCCAACATCCCACTGGACTCAATCAATACCACTTTCCCAAGCTCTTTGGCCACAGATGCCTGTCACACACACACATCCTGTTGAGGCCGCCCATCTCAGCAATGGCAGAGCCAAGCAACATGCCACCAATGAGACCCACTCCAAAAAGAGGAAGGAAAAAAATGGGGGCTCCAGGCTTTACTCCCCTTAAATCTACAACTGTGCCATCAGCAAATTAAAATCAATTGAAATCTATTTCCGGGATAAAGTCTCTCTCCCGGCTGTGCTCATCTGCGGCACTAACAGCTCCCAGCCATGGAACAGGTGCTTGTAAATTAATTAGCCTACTGAAACACACCTTAAAATGAATTTCCCAGAACTCCCTGGCAGGGAGCCATCCTGGCCCCACGAGCTGATCAGCGTCTGTAAATATTGAGATTTGATAAAGTGCGGCTGCTCTGGCAGCAGATGGCTGGGGACGGTCGGCTGACACCGCCACGCTGGCTTGTGTATGAAGACTCTACTGTGAGACCTCCTCTGGGAGCCCCTGGAAGACCGCATCCCTCCACAGCTATTTGCCTCCTAATTGAAAATCCTTATTCCCAGATGGAGCCGAGCGTGCTTCTGCGGGCACCGTACTCTGAGCTGCTTGACTGTTGATACATGGGTAATTGCTTTCCGTAATGCAGGTTAAATGTGACATTTAGTGCTTAATAAAAATTATCAAGGCCAGAGCCGTTTATCATTCTTACACTTTGGGCTGTCACTTCTAAAGGGATCCTTCATTCATCTGAATGCTTGAGGAGACGGGTGACGCCACACAGGGCCTCTGCTGGGACGGAAAGGCTTCTTGGAGTTTTGCTTTAAAAGAAAAAAAGTTTTTTCCATTTATTTAATTACGTATTTGTGGTGTAGGGTTGAGGAATGCACAGCACAAGTGTGAAAGTCAGATGGCAATTTAAAAGGGAAGATACTTGTGTCAACCTCTGGCCTCTCCACTCATGTGCACGGATGTGTGCATATGCCTGCACACGCACGTGCACACATTTGTTTACTTAAAAATATTTCAAGTAAACCTGCTGTGTACAGTGCCTCTCCTTCGTATGTAGTGCACAGGTGAGGGATACATGACTGGCTGCTGGGTGCACAGCGCTAAGGCAGATGGGTGTGGTACCTGGCCCCTCCCATGGGCAGTATGGGGATGACCGTCATTCCTTAAACAGTACAAAGTAAACCTAGAAGGCAAGAGTCTATATGTAGCATCTCTACATGTTCACCACAAGTGTGTCAACTTGAGGAGCCATGCCCACAAGGCTTCAGGAGCTGAGGTCCACAGCACAGTTGCTTTCTACCAAAATGGAGGTAAGCAACATGCAGGCAACCTGGAGCGAAGCCACTGCGTGGAGTGTGAGCCCAAGAGGCCAGCTCCAGTGCTCACAGCAGACACGGGCTTTCCACAGACTTCCCGGAACAAGCCGGGGCAGGGACCACAAGGATCACACAGTCTTCTGTGTGGTGACAATCCTAGATTCGAACAGCACTGCTGTGGTGGCTTAACTGAGGTGTCCCCATAGTCTCAGGCACTGGAGTACATAGTGTCCAGTTGGTGGCGCTGTCTGGGGAGGCCTGGGACGTGTGCCCTTGCTGGAGGAAGGACGTCACTGGAAGCGGACTTTGAGAGGTAGAAGACCCCTCCACTGCAAGTTTGCGCTCTCTGCTTCATGCCTGAGGCTCAGCACGTGTGCCTCCCACCCCTGCCGCCATGTCTTCAGTGTGGACTCACCCTCTGGAACCGCAAGCCCAAATAAACCCTTCCTTCTGTAAATCGCTTTTAATCATGCTGTCTAACCACAGCAATAGAAAAGTGTACGATCCGTGGGCTGACACTCCTGCCCCACATTGCCATGGGCTTCCCCTCACCCCCCAACGCCCTCCCCAAGGATGCCACAGCTTTTAGGTCAGACTTGGCCCCCATGTGCCTGTTATACCTGAGATGCCCAAGAAGAATTGAGAAAGGACAAAGTGGAGGGTCAGAATTGCCTTAGAATGCACCACCATCAAAGGTGCCTTTAGCATCTCAGCAGTCATTTTTTCTGCTGGCATATAGAAGAAATATAATTTTGATTAAAAAAAATCTAGGAAGATCTAGAAAATGCAAACTAAAATCCCATGACCCACACACAAGTTGCATGCACTTTCTGCCTCTTTCTGTCTCTCTGTCTTTGTCTCTCTGTCTCTGTCTTTCTGTCTCTGTCTCTCTCTGTGTCTGTGTGTGTGTATGTCTGTGTCTGTGTGTATGTGTATGTATGTGTGTGTCTGTGTCTGTGTGTCTGTGTGCATGTGTGTGTGTACTCTTCCGTCCTGCAGAAAAGTTCATTAAAACTTAGGAAGTAAACAACTCAATTTCAGGAAGTTCCTGAAACTGACCATATTCAGTAGCTCTCTCTCCCCTCAAGCTTATACCAACAGTAAGGACTAATAAGAGGCACTTTCAGACAAGCAGCACTCAGGGAGAGGCTCAGACTAGCCAAGCTTTCCAATCAAAGACCAGCCAAGCTGCTGGAGCAGGCTGAAGAGACCAACCAAGCTGCCTGGGATGAGGCTTGGACCCACTGAGCTGCCCAAGAGATGCTCTCCAACCTGTCAAGCGGCCTTGCAAGTGACGCAGTGAGCTCCAGGTCCCCAGCTTTGTGAGCTGTCACTCATGCTGGGGTGGGCTTTGGTGATACAGCTACCTTTGAGTCATTTCTGCTTCCCTACGTGACCCCTATAAGTAGCCACAGCTAAAATCTTTGGTTGTGTTCTTACTTTGCTCTGTTATTGGCCCCCTATCTGGGGTGAGTAGATATTTGTTCATACAAATATCTCCTAGAATACACAGCAAAGATGTATCATGAGTTTTGACTCTACTGCTGAAGAAATTTACTGGATTTTTATGTTTCTTCACATTTGTGTTGCTGGTTTGTAACAAAGTTTTTTATATTATTATTTTATCACATCCCAAGGAAAACTGCATTGTTCCAGGAAGGATATGAGCCTCCTAGAAATGGCCACAGCATGTGGGTGACACCCTTATGGCACTGTGTTCTTCCCACTGTGGCAGGCTGTGTATCCCCCATTCTTGTGATTTTCTTGTCCCATAAGAGTCTCTGGTCAAGTCCCACAGAGTTCCCCTTCAAATAAGCACCCAGGTAACTGTCAACCACCACTGCTGAAGAAGTATGCTCCCTAGAAAACTACCAACCACCAATGCTGCAGAAGCATGCTACCCCAGGAAACTGCTGACCACCACTGCTACAGAAGCATGCTTCCCAAACAACTGCAACAAAAGCATGCTCCCCTGGAAACTGCCGCCACTGCTGCTGCAGAGGCAAGCTCCCCCAGGAAACCGCCAACCACCAATGCTGCAGAAGCATGCTCCCCAGAAAACTGCTGACCACTGCAGCTGCAGAAGCATGCTCCCCAGGAAACTGCTAACTATCACTGTTGTAGAAGCATGCTCCCCAGGAAACTGCTGACCACTGCTGCTGCAGAAGCATGCTCCCCCAGTTTCCTGCTCATTGCTCTGACCATACTTCATGTAACTGTGGGGTTCTCTTAATCCAATAATAACAATCCAATAACAATTTTCCCAATTCAAAAGGCATTTACTCCCTCCTTTTCTTTTGGTTCCACACCAATGGCTGGAGGCCCTGGGACACAATTAGACAGCAGGGTAGTGGACAATCCTGTGTGGTACACTCATACCCAGGACGCCTATGACTTCAACCACAATAGTATTGGCTATATTCACAAAAGCACAGGCTGGGGTTTGAAATATATAATTTTTTCATGGTGGTGGGTTATCATATCCCAAGTGTACCAAGAGGTACTTTTCTATCTCCTTGAATAATAAGTGGCTGCAGAATGGCTCACATGTTTTATCAGGTCCTGGGATAGGTGTTTAAACTTGCATAACAAGTCTACAACATCACTTTGATCAGCCAACTGTCATGCTCAGAGAGGGAGAGCAGCCTGAGGTCACCAGTGCCACATTGTGGACCAAGTCTGCATCCCTGCTGGCAAGACTCTAACTTCCTGCGTCAGCCCCATGCCTTCATTGTACCAAGTGCTTTTTTATAGTAAACCCCAACTTTGATTCTAATCACTCATTTAATAATTTGCTCTGTCACTGCATATTCCCATTTTTTACTGTCCTAGCTACTTTTCTATTGCTGTGGAAAACATCATGACCAAGTCAAGCTACAGAAGAAAGCATTTCATTTGGCTTATGGTTTAAGAGGATCATAGTCCATGATGGTGGCGTGAAGGAGGACCTGGAAGGTCCCGTCTTGATCCACAACCACAAGGAAGAAAGAGAACACATTCTCAAAGCCCGCCTCCAGTGACACACCTCCTCCAACAAGACCACACCTCCGAATCCTTACCAAACAGTTCCACAGACTGGGGGTGTGGCAGTGAATCTTGGTTGTCAACTTGACTACATCTAGAATCAACTAAAACCCAAGACACTGGGCACACCTATAACAGATTTTCTTGATTGGCTCATCGAGGTGAGAAGACCCATCCAAAATCCAGGCCATGCCTTCTGGGGGCAGCCTCCCTAAAATGACATGAAGAGGCAAGTTTTCACATTTCGCCTGCTTGCCTTCAGTCCTGCTGGCGAGTTCATCTGTGCTGTTCCTGAGGCATTCCTTCACTGCTGTTAGAACCTACTTCTTGGAGGTTCCCACGGAGACTGAAAATTGGCATCTTTCTCAGACTTCTCTGGGACTCCAACACGATATGGGGACTGCTGAGACGCCCAGTCTCATAAACTGAACAACTGCTAGACCCTTGGCCTTTCTGTCAGAAGACAGCCATTGTTTGGCTATTCAGATTACAACCTGTAAGCTACTCTAATAAACCTCATGTATATGAGGGATATGGTACATGAATATACATATATATTATTATATATACTATATACGGGATACATATATGTGTGTGCACATACACATACTTTTCTCATTCTATCAGTTCTCTTTCTTCAGAAGATTCTGACTAATACAGGGGACCAAGTATTCAAACATTTGAATGCCGAGGACAATTTTAAGAGCCCTGCCATACTGCCTGCCTGAGTTAAGTTTCTGTTGTCCAGTATTGAGCCACTAACCAGAAACTTTGGACATGCCTGGACACATACTGAGTTATTAGAAAATAACTTAACATTTCCTTATCTTCCTGCTACAGTGACCATTAGTAACAATGTTTTGTGGTTAGGTGGCTTGGTTGGGTTGCTTGGCAACTCAACAGTCCCCTGATCTTTTCCCAAAGAAACTTTCCTGGTCCTTACTATAA
Source organism: Peromyscus melanophrys (assembly GCA_902168415.1). Lineage (NCBI taxonomy): Eukaryota > Metazoa > Chordata > Mammalia > Rodentia > Cricetidae > Peromyscus > Peromyscus melanophrys. Next base: position 33,743 of record CABHPR010123173.1, read on the forward strand.
AGTTTTCCTTACTATAAAACCCACCTGAGAAAAATAAAATTTTGCAGCTTGATCAGAATACTGTCTTGCTGTCAGTTCTTTGTGTCTCTTGTCCCTTTCATTCGCCATTCCCCCTTCTAGGGTCTCTGCTGAAGATCCCGCTGGCCAGGACATTTGAACCTATGGGAGCCATTCTCCTTCAAACCACCACACTCATCTAAGTACATTCTATTCATTCAGTAAGTCAGCTTCAGTATCATCTCCATCCTGAACCTTCCGGGTCCCCACCTGGGCACTTCTGTCCCTAGCCCTGCTCATCACACCACACGGCTACCTGCGGACAGAGGCCACAGAACTCGAGCCACCAGCCCGCGTGCAATCAGAGGTGTCCTAACCCCTGTTCTGCCTCATACACTAGAAACTCGTATGTAGAAAACAAAAACAAACCTTAGGTGAGTCCTTGACCCTCCAGACAGGGAGGACCAGGCAGATATAAAATGAATCCTTTTTACCTTCCTATCTCCTGGAGACAGTGCAGAATAAGGATTCTCTTCCTGCTTCATCTCACTGAAGTCAGGCTCATAGGTGACTTGAGTCTCCAGATCCATCAAGACATTGACTGTGTTACTCCCTTCAACTCCACAGCTGTGCCTTTCACCCCAGATTAAATGTATGCAAGGCAACATAACCCCAGCTGCCATCTTGTCTGACAAGATCTCACTGGAATCAAGTAAACTCATAGTTATAAAGGACTGGTAACTTCCCATTCACCTATGAGTTCCAGGACCGACGGTCAGCCGGCCCTTCTCTGGTTAAGCCGTGTAAAACACCTCTCCATGCCCCAAGGGGCTGGGAAATAATAAGACCTGAGCAAGAGCCTTTGCTGTGAGAACCCCTAGGGTGACCAGAGAAAAGTACAGAGAAGTCACTATAATCCAGGTAGGAAGGGACAGGCAGAGGAGAGGCGGTTCAGAGGGTGAGAGAGGACACATGAACTTTACTAACACACTGGTAGGATTTGGATGGAGAATAACTATATGCAGAAGAAAAGGCTCAATCATGACCCCAACAGAGCATGCAGTGAATGCACAGGTGAATGCACCGGCTGCTCTTCTGGAGATGACCCGTTCGCCAGGCCCAACACCCAGGGGTCCAGGGCTCCTGTAACCGGTACTACCTGAGGTTTACTTGCCAGTCAGTGGTCACTTCACTCCCCCAGGCAGAGATGTTGATTCTAGCACTGAACAGAACCAAGTCTAGTTTCCAGCAGTGCCATGAAGTTGGGAGTTGGTTAGAGAAGGAGGAGGTCCCAGACTGTATTTGTTACTCTTCTGCTACTGTGATAAAATACCATTACAAAGGCAACTTAGAGAAGATTGAGGTTACTGGGCTCACAGTACTAGAGAGGTAAGAGTCAGTGACCATGGAGCAGTCTTGATAATAAGCAGCCAACATGGCAGCAGAAACAGGAAGCTGAGAGCTCACACCTTGAACCCAAACAGGAAGCAAAGATTTTAATCTTAAGGCCCACCCCCAGTGACATACTTCCTGCATCGAGGCCACATCTCCTAAAGCTCCCCAAGCAGTGCCACCAACTGGGGACCAAGTGTTCAAATGCCTGAGATTATGGGAGACATTTTCCATTCAACCACTATTCGAGCATTGCTGGCACTGCCTCTCAGAGGACAAGTGACATTTCAGACACTCCTTTCATGGGACCTGAAAGCAGGAATGTCCCAGGAATCTGTCTGCTTGCCAACTCCAAGAAAACATCCTTGAAACTCTACAAGTTCAGAGCTGGGGATCTGACACAACAGGCCCACAGACTATGAATGCATCAGCAGTGGGTAGAGCTGTCCGGCTGTTATAGTTCTGCAATGATCCTGTGTCATGTGCTGAGTAGTCAAAGCCTCTACTGCTTGTGCCTTCAACTCCCTGACACCCATACACGGCTGACCTCCAGCCATCTGGCAGCCACATGGACATACCTTTATGTACGGCTGATATCAGTGTTCATGTCACAGAAACTATGAAGCGTGATTGAGTTTTATCCCTGGAAACGTCCGTGTTCAAGGGACCAACATTCTGGGAATCTGCCCAGCCTAGTGTTAAAGCTTGCCAGGCCCCCATTGAAGGGTATGTCATGGACACCAGGTTAGAAAAGAGAGAGCAGGCACATCCAAGAACAATGCTAAGAAGTCAACATCAAGCAGTCCCACACCAAAGATGATGACAGTCTTAAGCACAGCAGGGACAGGGTACTGCATTCATTGAACTACCTGGACAAAAGGGGTGTGGCCTCCTTGATTTGCAAGGGCGAGCAGGACTCAAGAGCTCTTTCTGAAGGACTCAAGGACTCCTTGCAATGAAAAGAATTCAGACCATCTATCAGGCTTGCAGACTCTCTTTCCCAACCTTATGCATTCCCGTGATCTAAACCCCACAGAGCAAGGGGATCCTGAGGCATGCACACAGACGGAAGAAGCTCTTTCCAACAGCCATTCAAGCCATATCATCATGTCACTCAAAGGGCACCCAGGGCTCTTCTTATCCATCCTGTCTCTTCAGGACCATGCCAGAAGTCAAGAGTATGACGTGTGATGGTGTCTACTGCAGCCAAAGCTCAACTCTAAACCACGGGTGGAGGGAGCTCGCTGGCTGTTGCTATTCTCTGCATGGCTGAGTTGAGGGCTTCATTTGCAGTCTCCCGCTCTCACAGAACAGCATCTGCTGTGGTGACCTCCAGTGGTCTGGGAAGGGACCTGGAGTCTATGGCCCCGTCACCTCCCATTTCTGGTGGCCACTAATCTTTTTGAGAAATTGATAAGCACTGGATCCTGGACCCCCAAATAAAAAAATCTATAAAGCCTGCCTCAATACTTTCTGTACTGCCTTGAGGATGTCTAAAGATTCCATGCTGCTCAGGAGTCCCTGCTTGGAAACAGTAGCAGCAAGAGACTCCTGTGGTGGATGTAGAGCAGCCGCCATGTTCTGCTCTGGAATCTCCAAGTGACCTTCAACAGGAATACCAATCTCCCAGCCATACCAGGGCTCCAGCCACAGTAGAGACAACACTGTCTTTCTAGCCTGTGCCTCACATGGTGTCCCACTCAGAATAGGGACATAATGATGGACTTGTGCCTGTAATTGCTGTAGACAGAACCAAGATTGGCAGCAAAACAAAAAAAAACTCTCACTGAACTACAGCAAACAGTCCTGAGTTTGCGGTGCTTTCTAGAGACTTCCTTTTTTACTTGTTTCAAATTTGATGTCTGCATTTTGCCTAAATTATCAAGCAAATGCAATAAGAGATTGCTTGCCGGATACTCTCTTTTCAACAATTTCTCTGTCTCCTCTCACCACCTTCTTTTTTTTTTTTTCTCAAGAATACTGCATATCAGCAACTCCTCTGGGAAAAATAACCTGAAAACCTGTATAGTGGATGCTGAATGACTTAATGGATAATAAAATGGCTCGTGCTTATGAGGCTGCTATTTAAAGACCAACTTGACACTCTGTGTAAAATGAATACTAGTTTTTATGTAATCATGGGACCTTACCCAGCTTTCCTGCCAAATTCGCTATTTCTGGAGGGTACACTTTTCCAAGCAAGTTAGATGCCACTTTTGAGACTAATTCTGAAGACTCAGGAGGACAGCTGATCTCCTGAACTGCTCCCAAACTGTGGGTTAAGAAATAGAGAATGTCTTCAAACCCCCAGAGCAAGAAGAAATCTAAGACAACATTGTGAAAGATGACCCCTGTGTCCTTGTGTGCACTGTCACAGAGATGGAGCCTTCCTGGAGGTACATGGAGTCTGCTTGCACCCCAGTGTGCTCCTAGGTGAACCTGAGCTCCCCTGTGCCACTCCCTCCTCAATATGGCTGCCATCAAGTCCCCCATGACACCATCTGTGTGGGTCTCAAAGTCAACAATCCCAAAACAGGCCTTATGCCTGGATCACAGTTGCCAGAGTGTCTCAGGACCTTCAACTGCGCCTTTCCTCATCTCGGGCACAGTAGGGAGCTGTGATGGGTTATCCTGTCAACCTGGGAGGATCTGGAAACACCTAAGAGGCAAATCTCTTGGAATATCACTGGCTGGTTTTCTAGATTAGGCTAGTTGACAAAGCCTTGTGTAGCATGTTTCTCCCAATTGCAACATTCCTCCATATTGAAACATTTGCCCAAGAAAGTGGGTGGGGTGGGACTCAAAAGCTTCAGGTAGCAAACAGAAAGTAAACAAAAGGTTTCTTATTCCTGAGGAACAGAAGCTAGGATGATTTTTGATGGCCCTACCAATAGTGTAAAAGCAAGTAAAGAGCTACTGAGGTTAGGGACTGACCATTCAAACTGCAGGAAAAGAGGTCTTCTGGCTGTGGAGCTGCTGTAGAGACCTCCATAGAGGTGTTGCCCATGGAAGGAATCACAGCCATGGTATCTACTGGAACAGTCACAGCACCAGGAAGGTCACAGTGAGAGGAATGTGCATGCATACACAAGTATAGGCTACATGCATGCATGCACATACATACATATACATGCTTTTCTTAAACCACCTGAGTGCAGACTGCATACATGTCATCAATTCTATGTACATATTTTTCCCATTTAATTTTCATCACACATGTACTCCGTTATACCAGGACATTTTCATATAGATACATAACTTACACTAACCACAAGCCCCAAGTCCCCTTCTGTGCACACCTCTAAGCACATGTTGATGCTTACTTCTATGCATGCTTCTACAAATACTCCTATCCACATTTGCACATCTCCTTCCGTGCATCCTTCCTATGCACACACACAGTCTTATACATGTCTATTTCCATGATGAAGCTTCTAAGGGACTCTATATGTCCTTTCAAATATACTAGCCATGAGTAAAGTAAGAAGACACATAAAAAGAAGCAATACGTGGAAGAGTGAATGATGGCAAATCCAGAGTCAGCTTGTGGCCCCCACCTTGTTCCAACCAGCTGCATAGCTCTCACTAAATCTCTTGGAACCTCTGGATTTTCACCATTGAATGAGCAAACGGAAGTAGTCAGTGTGGAAGATGCCTACCATGTAACCATGCCCACTGTTCTCTATAGAATTCCCTAAGGGACATTTGTACCCTAATATATATACAGCCTATGAGATTGATGTGCCCTGAGGAGGGTTCATTTGTGGTGATATCTATCCCCAGATGCCCAGTGCTCTGCAGTGAACACTCTGGGCCCAGCATGAGTGACCCCCATGCACAGCGTTGCTCTCCTGGGGCTTGCACCAGGGAGTCACACTTGGTGCATGTTCCATTTGCTGTTGAGTCACACACACGAGTCCCTATAGATCCAACAAACCCCAGAACCTAGAGAACAGTTCAGGGAAAGTGTGGAGAGCTCCTAACCTCTCAGCAAAACCCCACCGGCTCCTCTGCCAGCATCCAGGTCGTCACCTGTGGATTCTAGGTGGAAAACACTGCCAAGTCCAGTTTACCCCATCCAAGCCCACACCCTCCTGTAGGGTCCCTCACGCTGGCCTTGTCCCATAGCAGCAGATGGCCCTCGTGGAGGCATTGTTGCTGAATGTGGGCTTTGATCTCAGCATGCTGCTCCTTGGTGATTTGGGACATCCTTGAGACAGGTTAACTAAAGTCCTCACCCGAGACCTCTGTCTCTCCGAATCATTTCGCCACTGCTCAGTGCCACCCACTGCCACCCAACCTAAGCATGCCCCAGTCCAGGTTTTGACCCAAGCTGGCTCGTTGTTGGTCTTGCCACACACATACAGCTCATCCTCTCCTCTGCCGGAAAAGCCTGGTTGGTCTTTAGAAGCACAGGAAGCCAGGAGCCAGCCTGAGTAAGTGTTTCAGCTTTCACCAAGCTACTACCCACCCCCCTTGACCTTGTGTTTGTCACTCTGACATCAGCAAACTTCTGTGGGAAGAATGATGGGCTTCAGCCCGCATACCATCACCTCATGCAGTCCCTGGCACTTAGGGAGGCCCTCAGGGGCCACGGCTGCCAGGAAGGAGCCCAGGGTCCCAGCATTCAGGGAGGACACTAGAGATGTGCTCCTTGGGTACCACGCCCGTGCCTTTGACCCCAGAGTTTTTTCTTCAGCTACACCATCCTGTCCCTGGACGCCCATGTGCCAGGCTGAGAGACACTTCCATTTCTCCATGGAAGAGAAGAGAAGGTAACATAACCAGAAGAGCTGGCTCCTGGCTCTTGGCCCCGCTCTGGGGCTCCCTGTAAATCCCATTCCATCACTGTTTTGTTTATAGTACTCGTCTCTTGCCGTCCTTGCAAAAAGGAGTGAAGTGTGGACTCTGAGGGCTGGCAGAGCACCTCTTCACTGCAACTGGACCTCACAGGACCCAAATAGCCCACTATCTTGACGATTACAGGAGAGTGTCCTAAAGACCTCACATGCTCTCAAAGGAAAGGGAAGTAAAACAAGTATTTGTAATGTAAAAATACCCTCGGTGATGCAAGAGAACAAGTCGGAGGTGAGATCACAGCGTCACGTAGAGCTGACGCTTTTAGGAGGAAGTACTATTTAAAATTGTGACTTGGGTCATAAACTAAATCCGTGCCAGCTTCTTAGGACGGACAACACTGAAACTGGTGAAGTCAATGAGAACAGAGAACAAACACAAACAGAACCAAGAGGGAAGTTGTATTTGCGTCGTCTACAGTAACGTGAACTATATGCAGAGGTAAAGGAAGCCAAGTGCCAAGATTCGCCCACCAGTCCCAGAGACAGCACATGCTGGGCATGCTCTCACACAAGGGTTTTGGTGAATGAAGGTGAGAATTTGGAAAAGAGACAATGAGCATTATGAGAAGTAACTAGCAGCCACCGGCCCCCCAACAGCTGTGTGTAATGAACATCCACCCTCGTCAGATTCTGAAATTCCAGAATAAGGTGAGGGAAGGACCCGGGGTCAGGAGCTGGGTAAGAACAACTAACATGTTCATTACTTCCATAGATTCCAGCCCTGTCAGGCCCTGTTCTATCTTTTAAAAATGAAACATGTCTGTGGAAAAGGGTCCTGGTATTTTGATGGGGATTGCATTGAATCTGTAGATTGCTTTTAGTAAGATTGCTATTTTCACAGTATTGATTCTTCCAGTCAATGTCTTTCCATCTTCCAGTGTCTTCTCCCATTGCTTTCTTTAGTGTCCTGCCATTTTCATTGTCGAGATCTTCTGTTTCCTTGATTAGGTTTATTGCTGGGTATTTGTTTGTTTGTTTGTTTGTTTCTTTGAGGGATTGTTACTACTGTTTGGTGGGAGCTGTTGTTGCTGTTTGGGGAAGTTGTTGCTGTTTTTGGGAAAGCCCAAGGGTAGCCAAAACAACTCTGAATAAAATGAATACTGCAAGAAGCACCACCATACCTGACTTCAAATTATACTTCAAAGCCATAGTAACAAGAACAGCATGGTACTGGTGCACACACTGGCAGATAGATTAACGGGATAGAATAGAAGACCCAGTTGTAACTTCACACAGCTACCTGACCTTTGACAAAGACTTCAAAAACATGCGCTGGAGAAAAGTCAACATCTACACCGAATGGTGCCGAGAAAGCCGGATTTCAACAGGCAGGAAAAATGAAACTGTGTCCTTACCCCTCACCGTGCACGAAGCTCAATTCCAAATAGATTAAGAAGCTCAAAGTAAAACTCATACCTGAAACCGGATGTCTTGAAACCACTAAAGGAGAAAGTAAAGAATATACCTCAACTCACAGGCACGGACTTCCTGGATAGGGTGCGAGCACTACAGATATAGGGTGAATGGGACCTTGGGAACTAACATGCTTCTGTAGAGCAAAGGGCATCACCGTCTGGGCAAAGAGGCAGCCCATGGATGGGAGGATTAGTGTCTAGAACGCCCAACGAACCTGAAAGAGTATAAACACCGAGGAAACTAACAACCCGGTTTTTAAAATGAGCCATGGAGCTCAGCAGAACATTCTCAAAGGAAGAAATAGAAATGACTAGTAAGCACTTGAATAAAAGGCGTTCAACATCCTCAGCCGACTGAGAAACACAGGTTAAAACTACTGTGGAACTCCACTTGCCTCCATCCCCACCCTGGTCAGAATGGCTACCGTTAGGAATATAAATGCCGGTGTGGATATGAGAAAAGAACTTTACACACTGTCAGTGGGAGCATAAATAGTGCGGTCACTTTGGAAATCAGTCTGGAGGCTTCTTTAAAAAAAAAAAAAAAACAAGAAACAGAGCTACAATATGACCCAGATACCATATCCTGGGCATAAACCCAAAGGACTCTAAACCACCTGTACATCCATGTTCACAGCTGCTATGTTCATCTATTCATGATAGCTGGGAAATGGAAATAGCCTAGATTGATGGATGGATAGTGAAAATGTAGTACATATACACAGTGGAATATTACTCATCTGCAAAAACAAAAAACAGAACTATTAAATTTGCAGGTAAATGGCTAGAACCAGAAATAATCATCCCAGGGCCACCTGAGCCTCGAAGGGCAAATGCTGCGTGTTTTCTCTCATATGTGGGTATTAGCTTCAAATCATTTGTGTGTTTTTCCTGGAGTAAATGTGAAAGCTAAGAAACTAAAATCAGGCCATCAGGGGATGTATTTAGCGAAGGGGAGGTAGGACAGATGGTATGAGATGAAAGTGGAGACAGGGAGTGCTGGAGGCAGGAGAGTGGGGGTACAGAGGACCAGGGGAAGGGTTAGCCAAAGGGAAATGCGCTCCTTGGAAACCTATGAGCTTGCAATCCAAGTTTAAAAAGAAATATATAATAGAAAGGGATGGTGGGATACGTGTCCTGTGGAAAAATGGTGGGTGGAGCGGTGTGGGGATCAAAAGCTTTAAACATGGATGGGTCAGGATGGGGAGAGGGAGGGTGGGGTGGGGTTCCCCAGAACAAAGCACGCATGAAGACGCTTTATGAAACCCCCATGAATTTGTAAGCTGTTTCAAAGTTTTTAAGGAGTTTGAGAAATGTTTGGGGGGGGGGGGGGGGGGGGGGGGGGAGGGGGGGAGGGCAAGGGGAAAGAAGGGGGGGGGTGAGTCAGGATGGGTAAGGGGTAAGAATAGGGGGATGAGTCAGGGTGGGTAAGGGGTAAGAATTAGAGGGGAGTGGATTGGATTGGATTAAAGCACGATGTCCTCTCTCTTGACAACAGAACCATGGTCCTCACCTCACCCAGGTAAGGCTGTCAGATAGAAGAGGTGTTAGGTATGTGCTAACAGAGGCATGTGCTAACAGAGGCAAACCAGACCCCATGAAAAGGGTCCTCAATCATAGTGCCAAGTGAGTTCTCCTGAAATACCCTTCTCTCTCCTGATGAGCTCTTGGCTGGAAGAGTCCAGTCTGAGACAAAGAGGTAGAAGAGATGACAAAGACCAGACAGAACGGGTGGGTCCAACTCAGAAGTTGACACCTTCAGAACAGAGAGGTGTGGAAGGGTGGGAGCATCCTCCCAGAGGTGGTGCTCCAGATCACACCTCCTAATGGGCTGTGACCAGAGCCCTGATGTTACTGTAGGGACTATCCCGAGCAGGACTATCCCGAGCAGGACCTCCCGTAACACTGACAATACCAACAGTGCTTCTGCCTCAGTGTAGGACTGAAAGCGTCTGCAGATGCTCCAGAGGTACCATCTCACTAAATCAGGACACTGAAGGACAGCCGCCGTCGTAGACGCTGAGGAAGTGGAAGCTGAAAGCGGCTAACCAGAGGAACAGACTGGACACGCGTGGAGCACAGGCAGAGACGAGGTGGCTGCTGTGTGGAGCTCTGGGAAGACGGAGTATAAGGAAGGCCAGGCCACCCTCCCATTTGACACCTGGTGCTGACTGAGCTCTGTGACAGCAGTATGACCGACCAGCGGGACTCCACACACATCCATCACTCCTCTTGAATGAGCTGAGTCTGCAGCACCTCAAGACCTACTGTCTGTGAAAGGCCGAGGAGAGCTCCCAGGACACAGTATGGCCATCAGGGAGAACTCCACAGGGCCACCATCCTCAGCATGCCGTGCAGTTTCAGTGAACCTGTCCAATCTGGCTTCTCACATGCCAGCTCATCATAACATAGCAACACACAAGTGTAACTGAACATCCTCAGGTATGGTTTTATGTACAGCCAATGTACCAGACATAACCAGAGCCATAACCAGAGACTTGCCCTGGGTAAGCTGGGTTCTCTGTGCCCCGTGTGTCTCTTCTGTGATCTGCCCTTGCTTCTATATGTATTTGGCATGCGTGTTTATATAGGCAGGCACACATACACATGCCAGTACACATGCACTTGTGTGTGCATGCATAGAGAGAGACCAGCGATCAACATCAGGTGTTATTCCTCAGGGGAATCTCACTGACCTGGAACTCACTGACTAGACTGGGCTGGCTAGCCAGTGAGCCCAAGGGACCTGCCTGCCTCTGCCTCCCCGTCGCCGAGACTACAAGCACTTGCCGTAACACCCAGCTTCTTCAGCTGAGTTCCAGGGTTGAACTCAAGACCTTCTGTTCCAATGGCAAGTGCTGCATCAGTCCTCTGCAGTCCCCAGCCTTACTTCCTGAGCATTAAAATTATGAGACCTCTTGTTTTCCTCTACACCAGACAGACAATGCTCACACCCCGCCAGCCAAGCACGGGCTTTATCGCAGAGACGGGGAAGTCACGGCAGTACCCTGAGAGTACTTAGCACAGAGTGATAGCTCCCACTGTGGGCTCCAAGGACACACTGTTCCTCAGGAATCACTAATGAAGACACTCGAATGTAAAGAAAACACAAAGCACGCTGCTCTGTGGGGTGATATATTGACTTCAGCTTACCCCAACCAACACTTAGTTTGCAGATCAATACGTCTGACGGGAGTTCCAGCACAAGTCAATAATACCGTGCACTCCTGGCCCATTCCGCGTGCCCTGAGAGGTTTACAGTAAGTGTCTGGCTTGACAGTAGAACTGTGCTGGGCAGGGTCAGGACCGCAAGCCTCCCCAGCCGACTTTACAGGCCTTGCCACTTTGCCAAGCAGCGATTAAGATGTAGTTCAGGGTCACTAGAGTAGCTCTGACAGTGGAGATGGGGGCTGAGGGAGAAACAGGCAGGGGAGAGGAGTAAGCTTCCCCACGACAGAAAATGTGTCATGCTTGGTAGCGCCAAGACCTGTTACCAAAAGCCTCTCAAGTCACTCATTTGCCACCCATTCTGTCAGCCAGTGGGTCGTCATCACAGGAGGTACAAAGACAAGGGCTGCGAGTATGCTCCGTGGTTGCGGGAGGAGGGGCCAGATGGGTCTTCTGCACACTGGAGCATGAGCAACAGAGGCCTCAAAAACCTGGCAGTCTAGCTGTCCTATGGCATCCTCCCCGTGGACTGAAATCCAGGGAGAATGGAGATGGATGGGAGGAGGGCTCCCCAGATCCCTGCAGGACACCCCTGACTGAGCAGCAGCAGGATGTATCAACACTTCCAGAGAGTCCCTCTGTACTGACGGGACCTAGCATCAAGTCTGTCTAATGGGGAGGAAATGAGAGGAAGTGACGTGCTAAAATGGCGCCAGTGGCTGGACTTAGAAGATGCGGGACCACGGCAGGAGGCCCAGGAATGTAGGAGTGTGTAGCACCAACGGGAACCCAGCAAAGGAGCAGGGAGCTAAGGGGGGGGGGGGGAGTGACACAAGAGGCCTATGTTAAACGTATAATAAGGAGAAAACAGTGTGATGTAAATAATTTTAAAAAAAAAAAAATCCTAATATCTAGGGGCTCAAGAGATGGGTCAGTGGTTAAGAGTACCGGCTGCTCTTGCAGAGAACCTGGGTTTGTTTCCCAGTGGCTCAAAACTGTCTGTAACTCCAGTTCCAGGGGAGCTGATGGCCTCTTCTGCCCTGCACACGTACCAGGCACACCTGTAATACACAGACATTCATGCAGGCAAAACATGTGTACACATAAAATGAAAATAAATTTTAGAAAGTTAATATCTGTGTGGACTGTAGAATTTCTAGAAGTTGGCAAAAATACTTAGTACAAGAAAGAGATGCTTTACAACATGGAGAACTGGGATTACGAGAAGCAGAGCGTCACCGTGGAAGCTATTAGACTCGATGGGAACTACTTTGGAGGACAAAGTGACCAGCTCAAAACAGGCACCCTCGGGAATAGTTTTGAGCCCAAAGATGAGGTCTGGATTAAGGACGCAAGTGAAGAGCGTGGAAAAGTCAGAGAAGCCGGCTTCTGAGGCAGTGTGTGGTGATTTTGCACTGTTTTTATTTACCTAGCTGATTTTATTTAATATAAAAAGAATCAAGTGTGGGCATCTTCACATCCTTGTGCTAAACATTCCCTCTCCCCATCTCCTGGGCCTTTTTATTCTTCTGGAAGCACCAGGAAGCCACAGGCAAGCCGAGATCAGCCAGCCAGAAGACAGCAGGGTAGGGTGGAGGAGGAAGACTCTGACTCTCTTGGAGGCAGCAGAGGCCTGTGTGGGTTTGAGGAGGTCACCAGAGTCCCCCCCACCCTGGGATGTACTTTCGTCAGCACGGCAAGATAAGTTAGAGACAAGAATGTCCTGTGACTGTATCTCAATGTCGTGCTGCCGGAGCAATGCCAGAGAGCATGCGTGTCAGCTGCTGCGGCTCAGGCAAGGCCTGGCAGCCCTCTCGCTGCACTGGCTGGCAGCATGACCGCACCAGGAAGAGGCTGAGCAGAAGTAACCCAGGGCGGCACAGCTGGAAGCAAAGGCAGGTTTGCAAGGAACGCAGGTCTCAGGCCAGCAGCTGAGCATCCAGGAAGGCTTCTGGAACAACACACAGACTAGCCTGAAGGCCAAGCTGGCCAGAAGACTCACCTGTGACCCCGAGATGCAACTGACACAGAGAGACTCAGTCCTGTCCTTGGAAACAGGTTCCTTGCTGAGATTATTGCCTTGTCCTATTAGTTTACATGTGATTTGTGCCCTCCCCCCCCCCCCCCCCCTTTTTTTTTTTTTTTAAATAGTGTTTTTTTCTTTTTTTTAAAAAGTGTAGTTCTCGGTGGTCGCCGCATCGAAGAGGCTGAGCAG
>CABHPR010123174.1:0-10969 GCA_902168415.1 Peromyscus melanophrys
ACAGCTTCAGGGTTTGTTCTGAGCGATTCCTGATGGAGGAGTGTTTATGCAAACCTCTGCTGTCCACTTCCATTTCTGTACCTCCCAAGCCCCAGAAATCCTCCAAAGATGGCTTCAGCACCAATACTGAGGAGTCAGGGCAAAGGGAGGAGGGTTGTCACAAACTCAGGAATAGCCCGGGCTACATAGTGAGATAGTGAGATAGTGAGACTCGTGTGTGTGTGTGTGTGTGTGTGTGTGTGTGTGTGTGTGTGTGTGTGCATATGTGTGTATGTGTGTCACACAGTTAGGAAATGACTGAAGTAGAACCTTTTTAAATTTATTTTCATCTACTTATTTGTGGGAATAAATATACATATACATGTGTTCCTGTGTGTGCGCGCGTGTGTGCGCGGACAGGAGTGGGGGCTGGTACACATGTGTATTCATGTGTCAAGGCCAGGGGTTGACATCAGGTGTTTTCTGAGACAAGGTCTCTCCCTGAGCCCGGAGTTCACTGATTTAGCTAGACAGATTAATTGATCTCAAGCCTCGTGCTGGGATTCCAGGTACACTCCCCGGTGCTGGCTTTTCACATGGGTGCTGTATCCCACCTCAGATTCTACCGTTAGCATGGCAAATGCTTCTCTCTGCAGTCCCTGAGCTGACGCTTTCTAGTTCCACAGTTTTGGTATTGAGATAAACATGTCCTCTGGTCCCATGAGAAGCAGGCTCTATGTCCCTAGCTCAGCTTTCCACTTCCAGAACTCAGAATGTTCTTCAATAAAACTGGGGACAGGGAAGAAAGTTAAAACAGGAGGGAGGGAGGGAGGGAGGGAGGGAGGGAGGGGACAGGGAAGGGACAAAATTGAAGAGAAGAAAAAAAGCTGTGGATGTAGCTCACTTTGTGTGACATTCTGGATGAGTTGTTGCCCGTTGTGGGGAGCGGATAAAGTCCTGAGCAGCTGTGTGTTGCCGACATGGGCACAGCCATGTCAAGGACCATGATGCCTCAGATCCATGGAAACTGGCAAAGCCTTCTTCTCTGGGGAGGCTCATGGAACCCGCAAAGCCTTCCTCTCACTGACGCATACTACCCACCACAGCTTCCTTCTGGGATGACCACAGCCTGAGACCACACACCTACGGAAACCTCCCGGTGAACGGCTAGACCCACCTGCTTGTTCAGTGTATGCGGTAAAGCCACTGCCTCCATTCAGAAGATAAACACTTTGAGTTTTTGACGTGCTATTCTTGGTGGTATATCTCTATCAGAGCCCATGGCCCACCTGATCTCAGCTTTTCTGTGGGTGCGTCTGTGTGTCTGTCCTTCCTTCATTCCCTCATTGCCTTAGAACCAAGCCACAAAGGACTCAGTGTCCCAAAGTATTTACATACTTGGTCCAAGGTTGGTGGTGCCATTTGGGCAGTTTAGGAGGTGTGGCCTTGCTGGAAGTATGTCCCTGAAGGTGCCGTTTGAGAGTTCAAAGGTTCACACTATTCCCAGTTTGCTGTCTGCTTGCTGCCTGCAGTTCAGGATGTGAGCTCTCAGCCAGGCAGGTGGTGGCGCACGCCTTTAATCCCAGCACTTGGGAGGCAGAGCCAGGTGGATCTCTGTGAGTTCGAGGCCAGCCTGGGCTACCAAGTGAGTTCCAGGAAAGGCGCAAAGTAACACAGAGAAACCCTGTCTCGAAAAAAACCAATAAATAAATAAATAAATAAATAAATAAATAAATAAATAAATAAATAATCTCTTTGTGAAAACTGCTGTTTGGGTGTCTTTTGTGCCTAATCTGGGGTCCAAGAGGGAGCCCCCTGCTGTGTGTGGGGGGGTGTCTTCACCAGGTTCCATCTCTAGCACCACACAAACCAGGCATGGTGACACACATCTTTACTACTGGCACTAGGGAGGCAGAGACAGGTGGATCTCTGTGACTTAAGGCCAGCCTGGACTAAATAACGGCTTCAAAGCCAACTAGGGCTACATAGTGAGATCCTGTTTCAAAATAAAACATTTTAAAAAGGATGAGGCCAGGTAGTGGTGGTGCAAGCCTTTAATCCCAGCACTCAGGCGGCAGTGACAGGTAGATCTCTGAGTTTGAGGCTAGCTTGGTCTACAGAGTGAGTTCCAGGGAAACGCTGTCTAGGAAAAAAACACCAAGCAAGGGGTGGGGTGGGGGTTGGGTAAGGAAAGTACGTCAAATATCAGACTATTCCTCACCAGACTCAATGCAGGTTCTGTATAATGCTAAATCTGTGATGTCATGGGCTTTCCCTAGCCGACTCTAAGCGTGCTAGGGAAGGACAGTGAGCCTCTGCATTCTAAGCCCACAATCTCTTGTCTGTCTGTCTGTCTTTTCATTTTATGTATATGGGTGTTTTGCCTGCATGTATGTGTATCACATGTGTGCAGCACCTGAGGAGGCCAGAAGAGGGAGTCAGATCCCTGGAACTGGAGTTACTGTGGTGAGCCACAGTGTAGGTCCTGGGAGCTGAACCTGTATCCCCTGTAAGTACAGCAAGTTCTCTCTTTCCCTCTCCCTCTCCCTCTCCCTCTCCCTCTCCCTCTCCCTCTCTCTCTCTCTCTCTCTCTCTCTCTCTCTCTCTCTCTCTCTCTCGACAGGGTTTCTCTGTGTAGTTTTGGTGCCTGTCCTGGATCTCGCTCTCTAGAGTAGGCTGTCCTCGAACTCAGTAATCCGCCTGGCTCTGCCTCCCAAGTGCTGGTGCTGGGATTAAAGGTGTGCTATCTCTCAGTCCTCTTTTGTTGTTTGTTTGTTTGCCAGTGCTAGGGATGGAATCTCTGACCTCCTACACGCAGGTTCTGCCTCTGAGCCACTTCCTGGGGCCCTGTCCTGCGGGTCTCAGGCATCCACCAAGGGAGCGGCCTTAGCTTCCAGATTCTTCTTACTCTTGCCACCGAATGTGCTGGCTGTAGGACTGGATGGGACAGTGACTCTGCAACTGAAAGTTATTTTCCATCCTGGGCCCCCAAACAAGCTCCAGCCCTGCGGTGCCCTCCTCAAACCTCAGCCGCACCCAGCTCAGCGGGTCTTCCCGCCAGGCCCTACAGCTTAGCCACAGGCTCTGCGCAGACTCACAGGCTCTGTCCGGGAGGAGGGGCAGCAAGCGTGCCCTGGAAAAGGGCAAAAGGAGGGCCGCGGGCCTCTTCCCTCCTGGAGCGCCGGGACCTGGCAGTGTGCGGCTGCCAAGAGCAAGTGAGGCACAAGTCCATTCTCAGCCGGTTGTTTGCGCTCTGGGGCTTATTTTCCCACAGAAACAAAGCTCAAGTGGAGGTTGGCTCCTTGCCTGGCTCCAAGGAACTGTTATTGAGTTCACAGCTACAGCCTCAAACCTTCACCCCTCCACATTGTCTGGGACTAGCTGGGGCTCTAATGGGAGCTTCTGAGACCACAGACCCACAGGCACCTCTGCCGAGGCTCTGGGGCTGTGGGAACTGGGGCCCACAGAGAACACAGTTCAAGCTCCCCACCCCCTCCTTTTGGGGGTGCTAACCCAGGGCTTCTTGTCTCTAAGGCGCTTCATCCCATGGGGTAGAGTGTCCTGAACAGGGGAGTCCTGGGCTACCATCTAAATACTCAGGCTTTCTCCTTTATAGACGGTAATGGGGCCAGATCTATAATTCTCTAGCTTTTTCTCTTTCTAACATTTTCTCATGGTGGTGTATGCCTACAGCCCCAGTACTTAGGAGTCAGAGGCAGTGGGACTGGAGGCCGACTTGGGCTACATAGTGCCTTCCAAAGACAATGTGGGCTGCAGAGTGAGACCTTGTCTTCAAAAGAAAAAAAAGTTTTTAAAGCATCTTTTGTTTTTGTTTTAAGATAGGAGCTCACTCTGTAGCCCAGGCTGGCCTAGGCATCTGAATACCCAGCATCTTGAGTGCACGATTCCAGGTGTGAGCTACTACCCTGGGCTTCAAGCAGGTTTGACTAAAATCGATTAAAGCGTTGGTAAGGCTGGTGAAGGGATAGACCCCCCTCACACTGCCTGTGTGGCAGTGGTGGCCACATCATGTGGCTGTATTTCTTCCTACCTGTTCCTTGAGGAATGCTGGGAAAAAAGTCACAGGGCTAGACACAGCCACCCCTACACAAGTATTCAACCAGACAGACATGTATACACACAGGTACACACAACATACATGCATGCATGCATGCATACATACATACATACATACATACATACATGCAGACAGACACTAACTCACCCTAGCATTAGCTTAAGGTCTTAGAGGAAATGCAGAACTGTGCATAACGTTCCAGACTGGATGGGGGGTGTGGTCTGAATCCTGGGGCTTCTCAGCTCCCTGTGCAGCCATGGGCAAGCCGACACCACACTCTTCTCCATTTTGAGCTGTAAAGCTGTATCATGTAGACTTGGGATAATGATTTATCATCATTATTATTTCTTTCCCTTTTTTACGCCTATTTATTAATGTGTGTGTGGAAATCAAGAGAACAGCGTGCAGGGGTTGATTCTCTTCTACCATGTAGGTTCTGGAAATCAGACTCAGGTCATGGGGTGACAGCATTTACCAGCTGAGCCCTCTCGTCGCTTGAGACGGTCTTCGGAAACTGAAAAGCAAGACACGTATGAGTGGCTGAAACCATAGCCATGAATGGTGGAGCCGGATCCCAGCAGGGAAGGAAGCTCTAGGCCTGTGAGGCCCTTGTCTGCCATACTTACATTCCGGGGCACGCCAGGGCTTCCTGCACTCAGGGAGCAGAGGGTGGCAGCAGCAAGAACATGCCGAGCTGGGTGAGGAGAGGAGACAGCGCAGGTGGTCTAGGGATGCCAGGTCTCTGAGAAAGATGGAGGCTGTTTGCAGGTGAGAAGAGACTCTAGGAAGCCCAAGCTGGCCCACTGTGGGAGACAGTGGAACAGTCTCCTCACAGCCCCGTGGTTGGATGTACTGGGACCTGTGGGACCTGCGGCTGCCATGGGAACAGGGCTAAGAACTCAAAGCAGCAGGAGCAGGGAGGCCCCACCCGGAAAAAAAACATCCTGGTTGCTGGGGCCAGGCAGGCTCTGTGGGAGGGGTTATTTTTAGCAGTTTAGGCGGCTGGGGCTGGACTTGTATGGCCTTGCTGTCTGGCTGCATAACACACCCATTGTCCTGTCTGACCTTGCATAGCTGTTAGGAGGCTTCTCTGTCTGCCCTTGCCCTCTGGGGTGCACCCGGGCTACACAGAACCTAGAGCAGGAGCTGGCCTGGAAACACAGCCACTCTGCATAGCCCAGGTTATCCCAGACAGGGCGAGAGTTTCTGGGGTGGTGGAGGGCACTGGGTCTTCCTGGACACCAGCCAGAGGCTCTCCTCCTGAGGCACAGGGCCAGAGGTCCCCAGAGTGCTGGAGCAGGGCTATGATGGGTGCAGAAATGTGATGATCCAGAGGACCCTTTTATTGTAGGGTCCTTTCATGCCAGCACACCCTGGGTGGTCTCTGCAGGGGCTGAGGGGTGTGTGTGTGTGTGTGTGTGTGTGTGTGTGTGTGTAAGGAGCCAGGTTGTCTTTCCATTTCTCTCGCCCACACCCAGGCATCCGGCTCAGCTCTTGGCTTTGGGTGTGTGACCTCTGTTTAATTCTGGATACACCACACACAAAGTAGGTCCAGGATTGGCTTTCGCATCAAGGATGAAAAGCCCTGCAGGGGGTACCCTCCCTGCATCCAAAGCTAACATGAGCAACGAGGAGGACTATGGAGCTGGACTCAGGGAAAAGCCACCTGACTGGCCCTGCCTAGAGCTGGGGTGCTGCTGAAGGACAGAGAGCCTGTTTCAGCCCCTCCTCCTGGGCCAAGGGAGCTCTACTCTCTCTTACCTGCTCATTCTGGTTTGTGTATGTATGTGTGTGTGTGTGTGTGTGTGTGCATGGAAGGTCTCAGATGTACCTCTGCAGACATTCACCTTATTTAATTTTTTTTCTATTTTATGTGCCTGCTTATATATCTGTGTGAGGGTGTCAGGTCCCCTGGAACTAGAGTTACAGACGGTCGTGAGCTGCCATATTGAATGGGGAATTGAACCCGGGTCCTCTGGAAGAGCAGCCAGTGCCATTAACTGCTGAGCCGTCTCTGCAGCCCCCTCACCTTATCCTTTGAGATAAGGTTTCTTACCTGAAGCTCACCTATTAGGTGAGGCTAGCAGCCAGCAAAGCTGAGGGACCTGCTTGTCTCTACCTCTCCAGTGCGGACATTACAAACAGGATTCTTTGTCTCTACCTCTCCAGTGCGCACATTACAAACAGGATTCTTTGTTTCTACCTCTACCTCTCCAGTGCGGACATTACAAATAGGATTCTTTCCTGGGGCTCGAACTCAGGTCCTCTTGGTGCGTATGTGTCGAGCACTTTCCCAGCTCTGCTATCTCCCCTGCTGTCGTCTGTTTTTACGCATTTGTTTTTATTTATTTACTGTATGTGCGTGTGTTTCTGCCTGTGTTTGTGGCTCATGCACCAGGACATGCAGTTAGAGGCCAGAGGACAGTTTGTAGGAGTCAGTTCTCTCCTTCTACCGTGTGTGGTTCGGGAATCAAACTCGGATCCCAAAGCTTGGAGGCGAGCACCTTTTCTGACAGAGCCGTCTTGCCTGCCCCATTCTCAGATCTTGAAGGCTGAAGAGTCAGGAATTTCTGGTGGATGAGGAATGAAGAAGGGAGTCATGTATTCAACGAACGTTTATTGAGCACCTACTGTGTGCCAGGTAGTTCTAGAGTCCTGGAGAAGAAGGGCTGGGGCAGTCTGAAGTTGTCCCGGCTCAAGGTCTCTTCCCAGAACAAGTCCTGCAAGGGGCTGGGGGCCCCTGCCTTGAAAAGTGGAAGGTCTAGTTACAGAAAGCTGAGACCTGTAGAGGCGAGACAGCTCAGAGTGGGGGGGTCTCGATATAAGACTGGTGCCTTCTCCCAGGAGATCCGGGCAAGGCCTCTGCAGGATGAGGTAGTCCTTCATCACCTCCTCTTCAGTACGGATATGCACGATTTCTTGAGGGGCCCAATCTGCAGATGGGCGTCCACACTCTCCAGGAAGAAGGCAGGCTTGAGCCTGTGACTGAAGAGCCCTGAAAAGTGGCTGTCCAGGCGACTCTGGAAAGGGTCAGTGGGGGAGGCCAGGGCACCACTGCGGCGTGGCCGGGAGGCTTTGAGCCTCCGAAGAAGGCTCAGCTTTCCATCTCGAACAGCATAGAAGGCCAGGGCATGGTCAGCATACTCTAGGCAGACCCCAACCGTAGGGGAAAAGGCATGGGGCAGTGGGGCCTCCAGCCCACAGAACCAGACTGAGAATCCACGCCCGTTCCACTGCAGACAGCACGAGTGTGCATTTCGGCCCAGCCGGCCCCGGTCATAGGGCTCTTGCGGAGAGAAGCCCTCAGCCATGACACCCACACTGACCCATCCTTCGATGATCTCTACCTCCCAGTAGTAGGTGCCCCGGTCCAGGGCACCCTCTCCTAGCACCTGCTCACAGTGTGTGAAGCGGGTGGGTGACTCCGGGTAGTTGATGGGACATAGTACCCTCTTGACGCCTTTGGTTCCGAAAAGCTGCAAGAACTTGTCTGCCGTATCACTGTCCAAGTCCACGATGTAGGCAACTGACCCCATGGATGGGAAAGAGACACAGATCACAGCCAAGCTCAGATGGGATAGTCTCCCACAGGGACCCACCTTCCCCAAACACAGCCTCGTCCCTTCTTCAGAACCACTGAGACCCGGCACTAATGGGGGCCACCCGTGGAGGTGACCTTGTCCACCCTAGAGATGAAGGGGAGGGTTCCCAAGCTCTGTGTTTCTGAAGCCTCGCAGCTGACAGAGGCGCTTTGGTAGCTTCGGGCTGGCTACTTACACTTGAGGAAGTAATCCCTGGGAGCCTCACTCTCCAGCAGGTTGGTACTGTCAGGGTCCTGGGACTCCACATCAGCTGCACAAGGAGTGGTGTGAAAGCAACCTCTCTGGACCACCTGTGGCTGGCTGCAGGGCTACCCTCGGTAGTGCCCACCCCCGCCTGTGGTTGTAACTCCCTCCACCCTTCCTTCCAAAGCCCCCAGCTACTTGGTGACAGACACACCCATATGGGACGTGTCCTCATGCATGTGTTCCCCCACCCTGGCCTCCTTGCATGCAAGGCCTTCATCTCTCTGAAGTTCCTGGGAGAGCAAGAAGAATCCCTTCGGGGGGTGGGGTGGGGATGGCTTCAGTTCCTGGCAGGATTAGGGTCCCCTCCCCCAGTGCCAGACACCTTTCCCTCCTCCACTCCTGGATGGACACCAGGTCTGGGGGCCCACACGGTGTATCTGGGGAGGGATGTGAGTCATCTTGGAGGGGCACCCACCTTCTGAGCCGCGTGTCTGCAGCTCATCCTCGTCACTGCTCAGCCCTCGCAGCTGCTCCCATTGGCTGGCACAGGCTGAGACCAGGATGTCTCTCAATGCTCTGACCACTTGGGAGGACTTGGTGAAGCTGAGTTCCCTGGGGGGCCCAGGGCCGGGGCCGCACCCGTCCTCCAGGGCCAGCCGTAGAGCCAGGAGCTCCTGTGTCAGACAAATGCCCATTAAGGCTCTGCTGCCGTAGCTCCTCCCAGCCAGGGAAGGTAGCAACTCTCTTGGAAGGCCAGGTACCCATCGCCTCTGCCATCATTTCTCACCCCCACCCCCTCACATCCATCCCCCTGTGGCTCATGAGCCATCCTCACCTGTAGGAAGCTGACTGAGTCAGCTTCTGGAACCTGACTGAGGTTGTGACGTGCCCGGCTCAGGCGGCTGCGCTGTTCCTCCTGTCTACGCAGGTCACCCTGGGAGCGGCCCAACATAGTGGCCTCTCCCTCCTCGATGAACCCCAGCACCTCAGTCTGGAAACTCTGTAGGGTGGCTGTGGCCTCAGCAAACATCTGGCTCACCCTCTCTCGCTCGGCCACAGCTGCACTCTGCAGGATTGGGCGGTGGAGGCAAAGACCCAACCTGGCTACAGTTTCCTTCTCTGACTGTGTGTGCCCACCATGCCCTACCAGGAGGACAGAAGGACCAGCCCAAGCTCTGGGTCTGAGCCAGGTCTGGGGAAACAAGGTGTTCCTGCTTAGTAGGCTTGAGCAGTCTCTAATCAGGGCATGTCTAGAGTGGGTGGCACATACTGGAAACTTATGCCCAATTTCAGAGGCCTGCTTCAGGGGTGCACAGGGGACTAGGGTGGGGTCTGACCTTGATGAGGGCCACAGTACGGCGGGACTGTGCAATGCTGGCACCCAGTTCATCCATCCGGTCCTCCACGGCACTCAGGACTTTGGGCTGCTCAGCCTGTGGATTGGGCTTTGTGAGTCTGGTGTCTGATGACAAAGGTCCCTGACCAGATTTGTGAATGGAGGGACTGAAAGTGGCTGTGATACTTCAGAATATGCCCAAAGCACCTTTGGCCAGGCTGGTGCCATTCCCAAATGCCTGGCAAGGAAGCGGGCTGTGGGCATCTGACTACCTGTTGATCAAAGAAGCCAGTATAGGGCCACCTCAGGGTCTCGATTTATTTGGGATTTTTCCCCTCAGTGGGGAACAGGTGAAGAGTGAGAGCGTGGGGTTGGGGTATAACTGAACAAGAAGGAGGACACTAAATAATCCCTGGGATTAGTTTCAAAAGAGCCTTCACCCCCAATCCAGCTCTGAAAAATGGGGATTCCGGGCAAATCCCTTGGGTCTTATGAGTCACAGCTCCAGGCAGGAGAGACGGAAAATCCCAAAGCCAGAGGCGCCAAGACCGGGATGGAAGCCAAAGGAAACTGAGGGTGGGAGGTAGTGGGACACTGGGCACATGCTCCCAACGGCCCCAGAATATTCGGACAGAGAAGTTCTGTGTGACCAGCCCAACCTCCATCGCGCTCCTGGTGCCTGCCACACCCATCCACAGTGGCTGACTCAGTCCAGGACAAATCTGAGTTGGGACCAGCAAGAAGAGCTCCGCAGCCATGGGGCCACGCCCGCGGTCAGCCACTCCTGGTCCCCACCGGCTCCAAGGGTCTAACCCAGGTACCTCTCTGGCTTTACACCCACACTGACCCAGTTACACACACACACACACTCCCGTTCGGCTCTTCGCCATTCTTTCATCTATTCAGTAGTCGCTTCTGACTCCACTTCCATCCACACCAGCCCTAGCAAACGACACTATAGACTGGAAGCGGTCGCAAAGACCCTCAGGTTAGAGGGGGAAACTAAGGCAGAGCCTATTGAGTCAGAGCGATGAGACCCACGCAAAGGTGGGAACCAACTCCACAAAGTTTTCTTAATCCCCACGTGCACATCCACAATAATAATAAAACAAATAAATAAAAGGCACAGCCCGAGAAGAGTGGGGGCACTAAACAGCTCTCCTGCCCCGCCGGTCGCCCATCTCCACGTGCCCGCTCAAGGTGCCCAGGCCCCACCTCCTGAAGCGCGCGCTCCTGCTCCAGCGGCACTAGCTCGTGGCCGCGATGCTCCTGGGCGGCACAGGCCTCGCACAGGCACACTCTCTCCACGCGGCAGTAGCGCTCCAGCGGCCGCAGGTGGCGCGGGCACAGGCTCTCCTCCAGCCGGCGCAGCGGCGGCACCAGGCGGTGGCCGCGCAGTGCGGGGCTGCGTTCGTGCGGGGCCAGATGCGCAGAGCAGAAGGAGGCGAGGCAGGAGAGGCAGGAGAGCGCGGCGGGCAGGGCGGCGCCCTCCGGGCACGCGTCGCAGCGCACCGGCTCTTCGGCGGGCCAGGGCTCGGGCGCGCAGGGAGCCGATGGCTCCGGAGCAGTAGGGGGTGCGCTGGGCGCCGAGGGTTCGGGCGTCGCGCCCCGGGAGGGGCCTGAAGCCGGGGCGGACATGGGTCCCGGGCCCGAGCCCTGGCGGAGCTGCAGCAGCTCGCAAAGCGTGTGGTTCTTGCGGAGCTGCAGGCCGTCGGGGAAAGGCTCCTGGCACAGTGGGCAGCGGGCCGGACCTCCGGAACCACCGTTGCCGCCCGCACTCCGGTGCGG